>JAJKFI010000065.1:8042796-8062291 GCA_029204185.1 Lerista edwardsae | reverse complement strand
TTGGCACGCATATACCTTGTGGCCTGGCGACAAACACTGCAGGGGTTGGGCCCCCCTAGCACCCCAGGGGGTGGTGGTACGTGGGGGTCCCCACATGAAAATGGTCAAAAACGGCCAAAATCGGCGTCAAATCCACAGTTTCCGGGGTCACCAAGATGAGCGGTGATGCTCCTGACGCCGTTGGAGTCTGGGTTCAGCCCCTCCTCGACATGGGGGGAAGAAGGGGTGCGAAACAAAACGTCCACCATGCCCTGCTAGAACGCCTGGACCGATTGGCACCAAACTTGGCATGCGGAAGCCTAGTGGCCTAGCCACAAACACTGCGGGGATCAGGCCCCCCCAGCGCCCCCAGGGGTGGGGGTGTGCAGGGGGCCCCACATAAAGATGGCCGAAAAAGGCCGAAATCAGCGTCGAGTCCATAGTTTCCAGGGTCGCCAAGACGAGTGGCGACACTCCCGACGCCGGTGGAGTCCGGCTTCGGGGCCCCCTCGGCACGGGGGGGGCAGAAGGGGTGCGAAACAAAACATCCGCCATGCCATGCTGGAACGCCTGGAGCAACGCGCACCAAACCTGGCACGTGCGTGCCTTGCGGCCTGGTGACAAACACTGCAGGGGTAAGGCCCCCCCAGCGCCCCCAGGGGTGGGGGTGTGCAGGGGGCTCCATGTGAAGATGGCCAAAAATGGCTGAAATTGGCCTCGAGTACGTAGTTTTCGGGGTTGCCGAGACGAGCATCGACGCTCCCAAAACAGTTGGAGTCTGGGTTCAGGCCCCCCTTGGCGTGGGGGGTGAGAAGGAGTACAAAACAAAAGGTCCGCCATGCCGTGCTGGAACGCCTGGAGCACCAAACCCGGCACGCGTGTGCCTTGCGGCCTGGCGACAAACACTGCAGGGATCAGGCCCCTCTGGTACCCCGGGGTGGGGGTACAGGGGGGTCCCCATGTGAAAACAGTCAAAAATGGCCGAAATCGGCGTTGAATCTGTAGTTTCTGGGGTCACTGGGGCGAGCGGCAATGCTCCCGACGCTGTGGGAGTTTGGGTTCAGCCCCCCCTAAACATGGGGGGTGGGAAGGGGTGCGAAACAAGATGTCCGCCATGCCATGCTGGAAAGCCTGGAGCTATTGGCGCCAGACTTGGCAGGGCCCCCCCAGTGCCCCCAGGGGTGGGGTATGCAGGGCACCCCACCTGAAAACGGTCAAAAACGGCCAAAATTGGCGTCGGAACCGTAGTTTCCGGGGCCACTGAGGTGAGCGGCGACGCTCCTGACGCGGTTGGAGTCCGGGTTCGGCCCCCGTCAGCATGGGGGGCGAGAAGGGGTGCAAAACTCATAAACTCTGGAAGATCATTTTGTTACCCAGGCAACGCCGGATAACAAAAAGCTAGTAATAAATAAAAAGAGGAATATGGAGATTGAATACTAACTATTTAAAAGATAAACAGTTCCTGGAGTACACGAAAAAAGAAATGGAATGGTTCTCCAAGTTAAATATACAACCAGGAATGAAAATGCAGAACGTCTGGGATACTAGTAAAGCCTATTTTAGAGGGATTGCAATGAGGAATGCAATGATGATTAGGAAAGAAAAGAAAGAGAAATGCAGGATATAATTGGGACATTGAAGGAGGAAGAATATAGTAGCAAGCTACCAGAAGATCAAAAAATACAGCAAAAAATTAAGAAATTAGAAATATATGTATGAACAATAATTGGACCATTTCCAAAACACTGCAGGGAAGAAAAAACAGTTGGAAGACCCTGAGAAGTAGGCATAGCGCTGGAAAAAAATGTTATTGTAACCTTGACTTAAATGAGACTTGCAACAATTGCAGAGAAGAACAATATAACAGTGTTTTCAAACTCAACGATTATAAAGTAGCCATATGCAAACCACTTAAGCCAAGCACTTCTCCCGGAACTGACTTGTATTGTTGACCAAGCTGGGTCTAAACACGCAAGTGTACAGTAATTTTGCTTTTTCCCCCCCTTTTAAGTGGCTGGAACAATTGTGAGTGTCCATTAAATGAAAACAAGGTCAGTCAGCAGACAGTTCATTAAGTTTTCTGAAAACGAAGCCAGTCTCTTCACTGTATATATGTCAGCAAGCCAATTAAACAGCCACTATTTTTATTGTAGCCTTCTCTCATTTAAAACAAAGGCTCTTCAACAGAATTGTCACTCATCATTAACCCTGAATTGAAGGTTTTTAGGAAATCTTCAAAATAATGTCAACAGAAACACAAAAAAAACTTGCATATGCATAGTGAGGGACTGCACAAGATGGTGCGGTCTTGTGATGTTGTCAGGTAGGAACAGCTGCCCTATATGGAGTCAACCCCTCCATCCATCTCATTCAGCATTGCCTGTACAGGCTGGCAGCAGTCCCCCTAGGCAGGAATCTTTCCTCTGTCCTGCCTGGCGGGGCTGGAGATTGAACACTGCATGTTCAATTGCATGTAGCTTGCATGTGAGGCCTATAGCACTAGAACAGCTAATCATGTAATTGTGGCGTAGAGTTGACTTTGTCAGATGCATGACTTGCTATCTTCGGCAGGAAAAGGGTGTGTGAGTATGTTGTGTAATATATATAATATTAAATATAGGCACACACATGAGTACCTGGGGGCTCATGAGAGAAAGTGTGTAAAACAGTGGGACCCAAAGGCCATGAAATGCAAGGACTGGTATTGAGTCAACCATTTTCCTATGCAGAGTTCAACTGTATACAGGCATGTCCTGGTATCAGCTGGGGAAAGGTTCTTTCCCCACCCCCATGGATACCTGAAACCACAGAGAAGAAGGAACCTATGTTAAGTATATGGTTCTCCCCTGCCCCCCTCTAATTACCTTCCTTTGTTCCTGCTTTTACAGGTCAGTAAATGGGAATGCGACAATCATGCAGGCATAAGCCATGATAGAGGGAGCTACGGCCGTAACATTAACAGGAAGCAGCTTCTTATTTATGTTCTGTCCACCTCTCCTTCTGTCGTGCTTTCTGCTGGCTTGGTCATCACATTCCCATTTAGTGACCAGTAAAAGCAAGACGGATTTTTAGTGACCCAAAGTAAGAAGAAAGGAAGGTAAATCCTTCCCCCTCCCATCCGTGGTTATGGGGGCCCACCTGTACCAGATAGGAAGGACATAACCTGTTTACAGCTGCCATGACTGCTATCAATGTTGCTTTTTTTTTTTTTTGATTTGATATGCTAAACACCTCGAGAGAGACAATGGCTTCCTTTGTTTCTGGTCTGCTGCCAATTTCTCCTGTATCTCTCAAGTGCTCAGTTTTGCAAAACATTTTGTCTGTTCAGAAATTTCAGGACACTTCCCAGACCTTCCTTTCTGATGTGGAGATTATCTCTGAAGGGGGAAATGCAATTTTTGTACTGAAAATAATGTGGGGGTGGATAACAGCCGCAAGCAGATTTACATGCATAAATAGTATACGACTTTTTTGTAGTACTTAGTTAGTGTGCCAGGTGTTTTGAGTGTATTGCCCTTTCAGTAACTCTGTAAGGGAGTTGCACACATGCTCACAAACACAGGTCTTCATACAGTTAGTTCCTGGATCGATGACTACCGAGGAATGGTCCATGATGGAAGACCAGAGATGCACGGAGCCCTGAGCACGCCCGGGGCAGGGTGATGTAACCGCGCCCCCAGCCACGCCTCCCTGCACTCTCCATTTCTGAGTGATCTAGAGGTAGGGGAGGGCGGGCAGGCCAAAAAGCGTGCGGGTTCCTCCATGCAATGGCGCCTCACCGCTGCCGGCACCCATGGCTCTCGCCACCCCCTGCTACACCCTTCCTCCGCCTCTGTGGAAGACAGAACACAATTAAATAAATTGTCTAAATTAATTATTATAAATGATAATTTAATAAATATCACAATTAAATCAATATCTAAGCCAGGGGGAGGGAGGGTGTGAGTTAAAATTTCTTCGTATTTCATGTATTGTCGTTTATGCCAAGAGATTCTTACTTGCCCAGTGCATCAAAGCTAAGCAGACATTTGAACTTGGATCTTCCCGATTCAAGCTCATCATTCTGTCTACTCCCCCCTTCACATTTTTTTTCAAACTCCCAAGATTTCTGTACTGCAGTTCCAATAACAAAATAAGATCATAAGAGCTTTGTGAGGAACAAGGGTTTGAAAGCAGGCGCATAACAATATGTGCAGGAGGAATTATTCGGGAATGCGGCATTGTATAAACCAATACTTATCTTTTTTTCAGATTCTCATCGCCAGCATCATGTGCAGCTATAATAAAGACGATTGGACTGAACTTTCAAAAATGGCTGAGGTAATGGCCTCTTAATATGCTTTCTCTGCCTATTTTATCTCTCTCTCTCTCTTTCTCTCTCTCTCTTTTTTATCCTTTTTTTCATTCCATGAGACTAAAAAAGACAGAAAAATGAAAAATGAGACTTTAAGACATATCCATTATTGCTTGTTTGTTCTATGCTTTCATTAAAATGATAGAAATGTAAATTAAATGAATCTGTTCCATTGAAGCGGTCCCCTGGACTTTGCATTCCACCTGAAAATCCTTTCGCCTTTGAATCGCTACACTTTTTATTTGCATTTTAAGCAACCTGCATATTATGACGGATGCCCTGTTAAATTTAATTCTACCTTTGAGAACCTAACTTGATCTTACCTTGCCTTCAGGCACTCTAGTTTGACAGCACCAGAAGAAATTTTGAATATAAAACTCTTGAATATTTAAAGCATAAAAGGCTCGTTTAATACTGTTCCAGTTCTAATACTGATTTGCAGAAGAAGAAGGGGGAAAAAAGAGGGCTGCACAAACTGTACATAATAGTGGTTTGTTGGCTTTTTCCCCATCAAATAAATACCATCTTGCCCAAATGAAGACATCTCAGTCACAAATACCTGAAATGTGTGTCTCTTTTTAAAACAGTCTTTATGAATGCAGCTTTTTCCAGATGGAACGTTGCAAGAAATGCTTTATTAATACAGTAATATATTTTTGTTGAGAAATATGTTTATGTACTGAAAATATGAGGTGGAAATTCTCTGGACTTTCCCAGGAACAAGGAAGACGTTGGCATAATATGTAATATCAAATGGTAACTTTTTTTTCCCCCTGCATTACTACTTCAGAGTACAGATGAGTACAGACTAGAATTGTGTTTTCAAATGCTTCCACATGAGAGGAGATGAGGACAGATTTCACTGCACATAGAAAACCAAACTTGGGGAGCAGAAAGGCTGAGTCAAGCCTTTTCCCTGACATCTTATTTTTCTATGAGCAGGGAGTAGTTAATTTTTTTTCGGAGGGGACTAGTTAAACAAGGAAGCCTCACCTGCAGTCTGAAATGATTCAGTCCACAAACTGTGTGACCATTTGATTGTGCAAAAATGTACAAAGTGGTCATCATTCCAGCATTTGTACATACTTCCAGGTAAGCACATTGCATTACCATTTAGGGTGCAATCTCAAAGTGGAGTTAGGCTGGCACAGTTAGGCCATACCAGCAAAGTCTTTCTGCAGCCTTTGTCTGAGGGTTTTTTTTATCTCAGTTCATCTTCCCAATGTCATTGCCTTTTTATTTGCTCTGCTGTTCTATTAATGAGTGTTATTGTGTAAGAGCGCAATCCTAACCTGAAGTTAGGCCAGCACAGTTAGGCTAGCAAATGTTGGCTGGCACAAGGGACACCCTAAAGCACGTTTGGACCACTCTCAGGGTCAGGCAGGATGGTGCATAACTGTGTGCTGGCCTCTCTGACTCCGAGAGTCATCCAAACATACTTTACAATGTTCCTTGTGCCAGCCAAACTTTCTGGCCTAACCGTGTAGGCCTAAATCCAAGTTAGGATTACGCCATAAATTGCACTGATTGTTTTTCCTTGATGCCCGTAAGTATCTTTGAGTCTCTGAATTTCTGGGATTAGGGAAGTAGGGTATACATCTTACAAATAAGCAATAGAGAAACTTTTTTATGAGTTACAAAAGCTTTGGCTGCAATCCTGCCAAACCTTTGTGCATGTTGGTCCTGTTGATTTCCAGGGGGAGACTGGAAGAGGGAAGAATTGGTTGTATCTGCAGGGTGCAACATATATGAATAAGTATATCTTCTTTATTTTGCTTTCGATCCAAAAAGAGACACTAGATGTGACTGTAAGGTATTTTGTCTATACAGCTTTCTATACAGTTTCTATTTCTGTAAGGTAGTGGTTCTCAAATTTTTTAGCACTGGGACCAACTTTTTGGAATGTCTGGGATTTACCAGAAGTGTTGCCATTGTGATGCCAGAGCCTGCTGCTTTTCTGAGAATGCAGCCATAAGTTGGATTATTTCTCAGCCATTTTCCAATAGCAAAGTGAATCAGAAAGAAAAAAAAAGTATTTACTACCTTGACACAAGCAAACCTCCCCTTTTAAAGCAACCCATTTTCCCATATTTTCAATATGGCTGCTCTAGATGTTTCACGACCCACCTGAAATTGGCTTGCCACCCACTGGTGGGTCTCGACCCACAGTTTGGGAACCTCTGCTGTAAGGTATTATACAGTTATATAGTAGTAGCAAATAACATGTTTGAAGTTGATTTATTCATCTCTGTGATGTTTACAGTGCTGGAATAACCATAGGAAAGGTGAGGAGGAATGAAAGGTATGGAATTGACACATGAAAGAAAGAGCTAATCATCATTCTGTAGGTTGACTCTATTAGTCATGGAAATTTAATATTGGATTAAGTGACAATGAGTAACACTACATTGTTTTCAGTTATTGGTGATTTTTTTAAAATTTCCAATAGCTCTGATTCCCAAAATGCTAATCATTGTTGACTGCAAGATCAAGTGCTGATTTGCACGTGGGAGAGACCCATCAATTGCAGCAGAAAACGTTTTTGTACCACCTGAAACACAATGCATTCAGTGGAAGGAGTTTATTTCTGAGTTATCCTATGATTGAGACCAAGACCCATGAGAGAGGGGTGCAGGGGGTAAATTGTACCCGGGCTTGGGGTCAAAAAAGGGCCTGGGTAGCTAGAAATTTCCTGGAATCTCAGAAAATGTTTGCATGCATTGTGTGAAGACTTTACTATAAAGGTAAAGGTTTCCCCATGGCCAAATGGTCTAGTCATGATCGACTGTAGGGGGTGGTCGCTCATCTCCATTTCTAAGCTGAAGAGCCGGCGATTGTCCAAGGAGGACAGGCTTCTGTGGTCATGTGGCCGGCATGACTATACGCCAAAGCTCACGGAATGCCGATAACTTCCCACCGAAGTGGTATCTATTTATCTACTCACATTTTTACATGCTTTCGAACTACTAGGTTGGCAGGAGCTGGGACAAGCAACAGGAGCTCACTCTGTCATGCGGCCTTGAACTGCCAACCTTCCAGTCAGCAAGCTCAACAACCGCGGTTTAACCCGCAGCATCACCACGTCCCACATTCACACCATAAGTCCTAGAAATTATGCACCGATGATTGTATGAAATGATAGATCCAATGGAGAAGGGAAAGGGCCCAAAAGAATTATTGTATACCCCCCCAAAAAGGGGCCCTAAAGACACTTTTGTGCCCCTTGATAACATTTATATCAGAGTCTCTGATTGAGACATCAAGTGCTGTAGGTGCCTAGATGCTAACTTTATATTATTTTATATATAGGCAAAGCACATGAGGTTGAATACTAAGAGGTTCTTGGATTTCCCCTGGAGCCCTTAGTACCATATGCCATTCTGTTCTGGAGGGTCTCTGACCATCTGTAGTGAATTTTCTGGGTGTGCAAAAGGTGTGCAAGGAGAGAAGTTTGCTGGCATCAGCTTTCTTCTGGTCATGCTCCTTAAGCTCCAGCCCATTTCCCTCTTGTACAATAACCTGAAAGATTGGGGGGGGGAATTAAATGTTGCACAAAAAGGAATCAAATAATAGATCCATGGGGGAAAATAATTTCAAATATTTGCAACAGGTTAATGTTGCTGTCTTCAGCACCAGTACTGTCTCAATTGGCCAAAATGTGCTGTGTGGATAGTGGCACTCCCGACTCACTCACCCTACATGCACAACACTATGTTTCAGATCTCACATGTTTATTTCTCAGAAGCCAATGCACTGATTTTATATGCTGACCCTCTCAATCAAATTCTACAGGTCTGTTTATAACCACAGTTAGGTACTTCCTAAAAGCAATGTCCACCCAACCAGTTCACATCCTGGACTGAAAGAATGGCTGAGTATTCTTCCAACTAATAAGCCGTTCCCAATAAGCAAAGCTGTGAATTTGCAATACTGGCTGGTGGGTTGTGATGAGCGTTTCTTGTGTAACAATTCATGTGCAGGACAGGAGTAATTGCCCCTGCACATACAAGAGAACTCAAGGCAAGTAAGTAATCATTGATATGAACAACAAAAGGAACAAAATCTCTTGGCTGCAGAAATGCTTTATCTTGGCTTGCTTAAAAAAAATAGTTTGCCTTCTGTTGATAACATTGTTATTAAGAGACATACAGATGAAATTATTCAACCCAAATATCTTAAAATGCACCAAATCTTACCTTTCCATCTCCCACTAATGAAATCTAAAATGATGCCCCTGTTGATGCGAGCTGTTCGGTATTGCATCTGTACCGGGATTGCAGCTGTCCAATTCCTCCTCTTCTGAAATGAATGTGTGGTATATTTTGTAGAATTATGTTTAAATACCTTTTAAATTGGTCATCATATAATATAATTTGGTTTTTAATGTGTTTGGATGACAGGGCTTTGTTGCATTTTAATCTTTTGTTTCTCTCTCTTTTTTTCTTAATCTGCTTTATTATTGTTCTGGAAGCAATGAAGTCATGCTAATTTTACAAACTTTATAAATAAAACCGTTTTGTGTTAAAGGGGGGGGGGAACTACATGAGAAAGAAATGAAAATGATCTCACTGCCAAATATTGTGACCTTCCAAGGTGCACAAGCCCTAGAGGGTGTATAGTCTAGTCTCTGCAGAATGCCAGCCCACGCACACTAAAGGTCAACTTGTCATGGACGTAAATAACAAAAATAACAACAACCCCACATGCATAGGTTGTGAAGCTCAACGGGAAGGGGAAGGGTTGATGAAGATGATGGATAGCATTTTCCACAATTGGTCTCTTTGGCGTTTCTGAGCCATGGTACACAGCAGGCAAAAGTCACTCCCGTCGCTCAGCGATAACCAAATGCAAGCCACATTCTAATTTTGTGAAAGAAGTACAGAAGGTTTGTTTTTTTTAAAATGAGAATAGTCTATTCCTGCCTTGCTAAGTCAGAATCAGTATGTCGTATTGAGTGAAGATAAATTTTCCCATTGAAACCCAAACCACTCGCTGTGTATCAATACCACTAATGTAAGACTAAAGCAGCTGCAAAACTGCCCAGTGGCTTGCACTTTCTAAATATCCCTGTTTCCTGTTTATTGAAATTGACGTTCAGTGCTGTGTCTACTGACGATTTGGTGATGATGTTGGATGAGGTTGAATGACCGTCACGTCGTCTGCAGAGGGGTAGATTTCAAGGGCATTGTACTACTCATTCCTGTATCATGTTGATATTCTGGACAAAAATCCACACAACCAATAAAGGTATAAGTGCCTGTCCTTCATTGTACCTGTGTATCCTCTTTTTAGAATTTAATTGAGAAGGCTCCTACAGAAATTTATTTTGAACAGTCAACCATATGTTTTTTTCTTTTTCTTTTTCTTTTCCTGGTTAATATTAACACTGTAGTGTTAATATGTGCCATGTGCAATCAGGGGAATCCATTGCATGGGCAGGGACCAAGCAGAGTGTGTCTCGTGATATAACTCAATGTTGATGGACGACAGGCAGAGCAACTCGCAGGTGTGGAGGGTGGGGATGGTTGATGCAGCCACCGTAACTCCCAGAACAAAAACTCCAAAAAGCAGCAGGAGGAGCAGCATGCGAGAGGCCACTAGACATGGGCAAGACATTGGCCCAGGATCCAACCACCTGGCACTGGCACAAAGAGGACTCAAGGAAGCTGTAGAAGTGACTGCTGTAGAGTGTACTGCAAGGAAGCAGTTCTTGCGAGTGGAAACTGCCCTGTGTGGTCACAATGCCTGTTGACAGAACTTGTGGCTTCCTTTGTGTCTAGCAGTTCACTGAAAAAAAGGAAGGCAGCTGTTCCCGGTGCTCAGATGCGGTAGCTAAAGGAGCAAGCATTGCTTGAGGGACTTTTCTTTTCTGTGGGCCAAGTGATTAAGGGCCCGATCCTATCGGGCTTAATGCGGGTGGTATGCTCGTACAACCCGCGTCCCTGTCACACAAGGTGCTTTGTGTTCCCGCTGGCGCTGGAGTGATACCATGGCGACACCATCCCTGCGTGGCCCGGAGAGAGCTCCACAAGCCAGTGAGCAGTGAGTCCACCAGTCACCAGTGTTGCGGGCTTTCCAGGCAGGGTGGGAGAGTGTTTCGGGGTAGGGGAGGGGAGGGCCAGGGTGAGACTGACAGTGACTCTCGCCACCCATGCCAACCTTCATGTAGGACCCTGCGGCTTTACACAGAGGTCCTCGCCTCTGCACTGGCTAAACAGCCAGTGCAGAGTCAAGCAGACTGCTCACCCACCCTGCACTGTTACCACAGGGAAAGGGGACGAGCATCCCCATTCCTTGCGGAGCTTCCCACAGCTTCCAGGTGGCTGCGGGGTGCAGCAGTAGCCACCTGACTACCCCTGGGCTCCCAGGTGGTCAGGCAGCTCAGGATTGGGCTGTAAGACCCTCCGAAGGCACTCTACAGGGTCAAGGCTTACCCTAAGAACCTAGCTTGGCTTCAACACACAGCACTCTCATGGCTGATTCACCATTGTTGATTGTCTGCATTGAAATCGTTCTTGGAAACATACTGGATTAAATGAGACTGTCTGGTCAATAGCCTATGGCAGCTAAATCAGGATGGGGGGAGTACAGTCTTGCTGAAGTCTTCCCCCTTCTTGAGGAGTTGTCAGCACTGGAGCCACTATCAGTGTCTGGTCCTATGTGAATGGTGTCTTCATCTGCATCCAAAGATGATGGATTTCATAGCAAGCACAGGTTTCCTGCAGCCTGCATCGTAATTCTCTAGAAATCACCAAGTTTCCCTTGCTGAGTACTGAATAAAGATCTTCAGGGCATGGCTCGTTTAATCATGATAGTTCCATTATTCCTTCATAATTCATAGAGATAGGGAAAAACCATTCAGATAAAATAAGACCTCTTCCCTGAACTTAATCATATCTCGAAATTAAACCTGACCTTTATAAACCTTGGAAGAAGTTTAGTTAACTTCTTTCTCTCCCTCCCCCCCCCCCACAACCTGGTATTCTCAGCACGTGCTACTTGAATTTCAGGTTGAGAACAATAATGAGAAGGTTCTGAATCAAATTTGTGACGTCGTTCTGCTGACTCATGAGCCCAGCTGGTTTTTAGATAGATGGCCAGACTTTGCAATGCTCAGTTGTTTGTACTTATACAGCAAATGTGTTTTGTATTTAAACGTGTGAAGAACAATGTTTATACAGGCATGACCACCTGTATCCACTGGGGTTCCGTTCTAGACCCCCTTTTGGATACCTGAAACCGTGGATACTGAGGACACCTCTTTAAAGAAAGGGGAACGTCAGTGGTTTTGTTGCAACAAGGTAAGAAAAGAGATTTGTTTACTGTTCCCCTATCTTTTTAATAGGCTTCCCAGTATCCATGGTATCTGTGGATAACTGAAACTGTGGATACCAAATCAGTGGGTATCAGGGCATGACTGTACTATATTATAAAAGAAGTGGCAGGAAAAAGACCACTATTGGAGCCTTGTCTGCTAACCCTAGGTGTGTATAAGCTATCCACACAATACTTTTTTTTTTCACTCATGACCTGCCCTATATGGGTGACTTGTCTATTTGATTGTATACCAAGTGAAGGTCAGAACAGACTCATGGAGAACAAATTGCCTCTGGATGGGGCAAAAGTGAACTGGGTGTCTTCTCTGTACCTTCTTTTCCCTTCTCCAACATGCACACACTCCTATTTCTTCTGTCATCTTTTCAGGAGTACATTGCATGAGTGGGTCAGAAGGAAGAGCTCTCAATTTTCCCTTTAGTTTTGATAGGAAGATACAGCCAGACAGCCCTCGTCACATTAGTGGCATTAGTGGAGAAGAGCTACATCGCACCAGGCATTAGTGGTGTAGCTGGAGAAGAGTCACTTATAGAAGGTGTAGCCCCTCTCCCTTGCCATCGGAGCCATACAGGGCGATGACAGCAATGCGGAAGTGAATTATCCTCTATGGCTCTGGTGGTGAGGGGAGGATCCATTTAGACTGTGCATTGCTGTATCATCAATACTTAGCATTTTGACCCCCCCCCCTCCAGCTCTGCCACTGCTAGGACTTAACAATGCACTGCCTAATCTTAGCTGGGTCTTGCACGAATGAAAATCACACTCCATCAGTGCAAGGTCCGGACTTCTGATGCAGCAGCCACTGCAATGGTGCATGGGCTGGACTGTCTAGCACAAACAGCTGGTGGTCCTTTGTGCATGCTAATGCAGCAGGTAGATCAGCGGCAGGGCGTTCTGCTGGAGGTTGGGGTGGGGATTGGACCAAGCCTGAGCTGTGCTGAATGCGGGCCAAGGTTGGATAGTAATGGCAAAGGCAGTGCTGCTATCCCTTACCCCCAGCCAAGGCCTGACATGCCCCCTTGGACGTACGTTATGGACCTACTTTATTACAACAAAAGAGCTGGCATGGATCCAAGCAGACCCACTAGGAACCACAGTGCAGCAGAGTAGGTAAGTATAAAAGTTCTTTACTGGCCTCTCTGCTGCTCTTCGGTCCCCTGACAGCCCACAACATGCAGTGGAGGCTGCATCAGCACTGCTGTCCAGGCCCTGGATAGGATTGGACCATTAGTTGCCTGGAAGAGAATGTATCTACCAATTTGTGCCTTTCCCTGCTCTTGGTATTGCCTGCCTCACCACAGGGTTCCTGCTTGTTGTCTCACTAATAAGGAATTGGCTTCTTATGGCAGATACGCTGCTTCTTGCAGTTGTATGGTGGAGGAGGGAGTACCTTAAAAGGAAGCGGGTATAAGCAAGGTTGCAGCCTATTATGGCCAATGAAAAGCCTCTGTTTTAGAAGTATGAATTCTGAGCCCAGTTAAGTAGAGTGAATGTAGGAGGAAGCCTGTGGCATTCTGGGCCAAACATGTGGGCTGGTGATAAAAGGGGATTGGCTTTCACATTATGACTGGAATGTAAATGCAAAAAATTTTTGGCAGGTAGACCTCCAGGTATACGTTACTTAACATTCAGTTCCAGGCAGTACTGCTCTCCAAGTTTGGTACCTCCAAGATGCCTGTTCCCTGCAGAATGCTAATGTTTTTACAGAAGTAATAACACTCTGCAAAATTGTTTCTGATCTACAACCAACCAACATCAAATGAATGCAAGAGATTTAACAGCATTTGGAAACCAGGCGTAGCAAGCTACCATCCAAAGCAATTAATAAAATGCCCATCATTGTTGGAATATATTTCTTGCCAAGCGGAAAGGGAAAAGAATGGGGAAGAGCTGGACTTAATGACACAGGATGATAGAATTCAGGACTGTCCCGCTTCAATGGCATGTGGGAAACGTGTGTCCCGCTTCAACAACGTTTTTGGATACTCACACATCCTTCCCTCCATGTAGAGAAATAGCACATCAGGGAGAAAGGTTTAGTTAATAGTGTTTCTCATCTCCCGACGTACCACTTCCCATGATCAAATTATCATATGAACCACCAGATGATGTAATTGCCAGTTACATCCAGGTTGGGAGGCCAAGTGCAACACTATAAACAGCAATAAGAGACTCAGGGCTGGCAGGTGGGCTTGTTCAAGTGCATGAAAACTGCACTCTGGAGATCTACCTCCTGAGTCTGCTTGTTGCATCATGCAGGTGTCCACCAGACACCCCCTCACATCCCACTTTTATACGCTGATTTATGACATCCAAGGATGTTCATATGGAGAGCATTCAACAATCGAACCTCCCCTTTCTGCACGCTGAAGTAGCACAGTCCACAACCCTATCCCCTCGTTCTGCGCAACTTGTATTGAATGACTCTTAACAGTGCAATCCTAGAAACTGCGCGGCATCGATGCAACAGGTACCCTTTGCATGCACCGCTGGTGCTGTTGCACCCGCGCTATGCCTCCATGCATCAGTCGAAGCCAATCGGTGCAAGGGAGGCTCCGTGTCCGTCTGGACATGGGATTGGCAGGGGGAGGGGGGTTGGGGGCAGGATGTGGGCAGGTCCAGGATTCCTATACCTATACCTGCTATTCCTATTCCTATACCTGTTTTGGAGTTTGTGCAGCCCCAATCTGGGCCACACGGTCTCCTGGGCTCTGCACCTGCTGTTTAGCAGGCACAGATCCAAGGAGCCCATAGGGGAGCCCAGAGCCTCCCCAATGGTAAGGGCACAAAAGTGCCCTTGCCATTGGAAGGCTCCAGCCTCGCCTATACTGTGCTGGATTTGGCACAGGCCAGCCGGCATTGCTAATCCAGCGCATTATAGGATGGCGCCCTAATTGAATTTGCCATTACTGTAAGCTGTGAAGGAAGGGTTACTGAAGGCCAAATCCCATCCCAGTTTTCCAGCCTTGGTGTAGCTATCCCAGTGGGGTGGGCTACATTCTGTAGTGGAGGGGGAGTCAGGGAGCCCTCCTCAAGGCAAGGGCACATTTGTTCGCTTACCTCGAGGCTGCTGTGCAGCTGCATCGACACCAGAAACTCGGATAGGATTGGGCCCCGAATCTGTTCATATAAAATTATGCGTTCTCGGATGTATTTCTTAAAACAAGTTTTGTTGTGTTTCTTCAAGCCCCATTTTGCTTTGAATTAGTCATGAACCAAGATAACTCTCGATGGGGGAATAGAAAAAAATATTGCACCTGGTGTGAGTTATCTACACATCAGGTTGTCATTGGGGAAATTACCTTCAGTGAAGTGGTGTGCCATTTGGCAGTTAATATTTGATGTTTTTTTTCTGTGTGTCATGCAGGTTTCTGGTGCAGATGCCCTGGAGTTAAATTTGTCATGTCCACATGGCATGGGAGAAAGAGGCATGGGCCTGGCCTGTGGGCAGGTAGGACTTTTAATGGCTATCTCTTTCATGTCTCTTCAGCAATGCAGCAATGCTTTCGTCAACAGGCCTACCTTAAGGGCAAAAGCATACGGTGCCGATTGCTAGCTTGGGATTCTCGCGTCTCCCCTTGTTTAAATATTTAGTGCCAGAAATGTGGGAAATGACAAAGTCTGAGATTACACAAAGCATTTATTTTTATGGAAGACAAAATTGCATTATGCGCTTGACAGGAAGCAATATCATAACAAATGTTTCCAAAATGTTCAGACAGAATTGTCCTTTATACATTCTTAATGTTGACCAGCATCTCTGGGGAAATGCAGTACAAGCAACTTTTGAGCTCATAGGCATTTTACAGAAGGTTAGCTACAACCGTGGCATTTTCTGGAAACTAGCTGCAGAGTGGAAGATCCTGTTCTGGGACAGGGTTTGGACCTCTTGTAAGCCTCTTGTAAGCCATTGGTTCTATGTAAACCATTCTGTTATCTCAGTTCCCAAGTCGTCAATTTCCAAGCTAACAGATGATCATGTGTTTTTTTTTATAGCCGTGTGAAGTAACTGGTTTGTGCCAACAGTATAATGTTGTTATCCCTGATCATGGAGAGAATCTCTCCCCACTTATAGTTTTGTTTACCCAGACAGAACTGCTAGATGTAGAGGGAACATGGGTGGGCTTTAGGAGTACATTAGCATCAAGGGCAGGTCTTGCTGGCACATTTCAGCTCCTTCCCCCTGCATTTGTCTCCCTGTGGGCACAGAAGTTAATTTGTGCAAGAGTTCTTTTTTTCTTTTCTTCCAAATCCAGCAGTTCCCAAACTGTGGGTCCAGAACCCAGCAGTAGGTTGCAAACCAATCTTTGTTGGGTCGCGAAACTGAAAAGTCAGATTAAGCTATGTGCATCAAGGGTTAAACAACCTGCTACTTGGGGAGGGAGAAGGGGACACTGCTGTCTAATCACCATTACAGGCATAGAGGCTTGAGCAGCAAGAAAAGTGAAACTTTTTTTTAGGTGGGTCCTGATAAAAAAAAAATGGAAACCATTGTCCTAATCTGTTAGATTAGACTGACGTGTGATTGGACAATGCTTTGCCTTGGGGGAATGGCTTGACACGTAAATTGCTCTCAGCCTGTGGGACAAGTTGCTTTTTGTTTTACTTTGAATCTAATCAGAAAGTATTCTGGCTTGCACAGTATTCTTCAGAATAAAAATTAAAAGTGAACATCAGCCTGGCCCAATTTCCATAATATGCCTCTCTAAGCCAGTGAAATCAGTTTAAACGAAGAATTTGTTTAAAAGATAATGGAAGCGCATCAAATATTAAAAGGAAAGGTCCACAATCTATGGAGAGCAAAACAGGCTACCTTTATCTACATATATGTTTCTGTAATAACCATGTTGGCATATTATTCGGAGTCTGGATCCAGGCTTCTCCAAGGGGTCTTATAAATCCACAGCCTAGCCTTGGGCTCTCGCATTCTGCAGTTGGCTCTTTGATTCGACTGACGCTGGAAGATATGTAGCAAGGCAGCTCCCCACTGACTACACATCCAAGATGTTTCCAGGGCTTGCATATATTATTTCGGCTGGCGCAGGTTGAAAACAGATTATGCTAAAGGAAAAGGGTAGTGGGGAGGGGGGAAAGCATAGGACGCTTGGATTTCTATCTGGATGAAAAACCTTTCAAGATTTATCTTGACTTGCAACTAAAACCTTTGGGGTGGGTGGGGGACTGTTCCATCCTGTATCAGAAAGCATTCATCTGTACCTTTTCCCCCCTGGTTTTGTTAACAGTTTGTTTTAAACTTGATCAAATACTTATATTTCTCCTACAAAAGCTGCCATACTTACCATTATAATTTGCCTGATATAATTGATCTCAAATAACTGCCATTTCTCTTTTTGTCCAAATCTGCATGTCAGAAGAATCTAAACAAATCCAACTTGATTTTTTATTGTAACGGAGCTTTCCTGCAGGGATTTTCCCATTTCATAAGTGCTCTCCATAGCTCTAGTTTATACTGTTGTCATGGTCATAAAGATTCTTGGTGTTTTCCAATGAAATAATGCTCCCTGTGTAAGAGAATTCCGGGTTTTCTTATTTATCCCGTGTTGAATGGGAACTATAATTGCAGCCTAGCAGGAACCGAGGATTGATTGTTGCTTTGTGAAATGGGGTATGGTTAGATGAGGTCAAGGGTTAAAAATAAAATTGACCAGCTGATTTTAAACTTATCAGCTGCAAGGCAAGGCTAAGTACCTGTGATGTTTCAGTGACCCTTGTCTATAGCCTGGTCATTAATAATGGGCCCCATTCTTGCATGGGAAATTCCACAGCAAAACCAGTGTGACTAGGGAAATCATTTCCAAGAGAAACATTGCTGGATCGCAAGTAACAGCCGTAAGATCCTCTGAACCTTAAAAAAGCAGCAGTCAAAGAAAGCAGTCTGGAAAAGCAGGGCATAGGGCTCAAGCTATGTACATATGTGTTTGCATTGCAGATTCCATCATTACTATTTTGTACCATTTGTGTCATTACCTTCCCTTTTATATCTAGTTGTCTACTTCCAAGCAGATCACATTCATGCCTGCACTGGGCATGCTTAGGGAACAATGTATCCTTGGTTTTCTCATCTACATAATCATCTTTTTTATCGGATAAAGGCTGTCTCCCATTTCTTTTTTTTTTCTGTTAAAAAAATATCGGATGGGAATTGAGTCCTAATGGAAAGCACACACCATCTGCTTATTCTGTATATCTGTTCATATCACAGAAACGATCACGGTAGCATTTGTGCAATTGTGTGGAGTATCATCCAGAAAATAAACCGTACCGCTCACATGTTAAATGAGGACACAGGGAAACAAGTGTTATGGAACGAGGGTGACAAGCTGCGGAAGTTTCAGTTGTCTTGCATGTATGAGGCTTGGGCCACCTACTTTTTAAGAGCACAATCCTAACCTGCGCTGGAACAGACAGGCTGGCTGGCCTGCTGGGAGGCAGTTGCAGCTCACCGCGGGGCAAGGGGATATGTTCCCCTTGCCCCGGGGTAAGCCCCAGCCAGCCCTATGGGGCTGCTCGGATCTGCACTCGCTAAAGAGCAGGCTCAAGCTGTATAGGCATCATCTTATCTCCTCCAAGGACTCAAAACTAACAAATATTGACCTGAGAAGAGCCCCACTGGATCAGGCCCAGGGCCCATCTAGTCCAGCTTCCTGTATCTCACAGTGGCCCACCAGATGCCTCAAGGAGCACACTAGTCAACTAGATGCCTGCATCTTGTTGCTACACTCCTGCATCTGGCATTCTGAGGTAGCTTAAGTATGCTCTAAGTAGCTGTAAATATGGAGGTTGCACTAACAGACTGTTGCCTGTGATGGACTTTTCCTCCAGAAATCTGTCTACTCGCCTTTTAAAGGCACCTAGGCCAGATGCCATCAACATCTCCTGTGGCAAGGAGTTCCATAGATTAATTACCTGCTGAGTAAAAAATAATCTGTTCTTATCAGTTCTTACTCTCCCAATACTCAGTTTTAGGCTGCAATCCGATCCCCACTTACCTGGAAGTAAGCCCCATTTATTATAATGGCATTTACTTCTGAGTAGAATGGCATTTACTTCATGAATAGGATTGCGCTCTTAGTGGATGTCCCCTGGTTCTGGTATTGTGAGAGAGGGAAAAGAACATCCCTCTATCTACTTTATCCATCCCATGCATAATTTTGTACGTCTGAATCATGCCCCCCCTCAGGCGCCTTTTTTCTAGCTGAAGAGCCCCAAACGCTGTAGCCTTTCTGCATACGGGAGGTGCCCCAGCCCAGTCATCATTTTGGTAGTTCTCTTCTGCAGCTTCTCTAGTTCGCCTATATCTTTTTTGAGATGTGGCGACCAGAACTGTATGACAACCACATGAGGTTTTCATCTATATGTTCAAAACCCACATGGAAGATTCAGAACTCATGGATTAAGTGTTAAAAAGTTAGGTTGGCTTGTTTCATGGGGGAAAAAACTCACAAAGAAACCCATGTGAGTTTTGTGAGTTTTGTGAGTTCTGTGTCTAAATATGCTGTTACTCCTTGGGAAATGTGGATTTCCATGTGGAATTTTGCATGTATGGAGTGGTCTTCAGGCATGGCCAGTTTTGTCCCATTGATTTCAGTGCTGTTTTGTCATTACTAATGTTCGTTAGCTACGAGCCTACAGGTCTACCTGGTTTATGGCTGCTTCAGTCTGACCTCAGGGTTAAACGAACAACATTCGGATGGTCAAATATTTCCTGTAATATGAATGGAGACATTTTTCGTAACGTTTTGGGTACTCTCTCTCTCTCTCTCTCTCTCTCTCTCTCTCTCTCTCTCTCTCTCTCTCTCTCTCTCT
>JAJKFI010000065.1:8009259-8029797 GCA_029204185.1 Lerista edwardsae | reverse complement strand
TGTGTTGTTTAAGTGTTCCCTTTATTGTTTTGAGCAGTGTATATACTAGCAGAATTCTGATGTGTCAAGAGAACATCCCAGCTAGTGGCGAGTGGATCTCTTCTAGCCTGCACTAGAATTAATTTGGAGGGGAGTGTTTCCCTGAGAACCTTCTTGAATGTTTTTTTTTTAGATATTCAGCAAAATAATGTGGAACCCAACATTGGGTCAACTGCTGATCAGCCTCCAGAGTGGGACGAAGGCCTCAAGGCCCAACAGCCAGCACACCAAATGCATCCCACCTGATGATATGCTAGCTTCTGCTCCTCCAACACATTCGCCCAGGGTTTCCCAAATTGTGGGTTGTAAGCAGTGATGGGATCAGCTAACGACTCGGGGGAATGCTGGGCGGGCAGCAGGAAGGCTGGGCGGGACTTTCGGGTGATTGACAGCCCGTCCGTCCGGGTCCGCCGTCCGCCCGCCCGCTGCACGGGCTGCCCCCGGGTGGCGCGCCCTGCCGCTGCGCGCTCTGGCACCCGGGGGCCCCCACCCATCCATCCCCCCCCGCGAGTGGGCGCCCCCTCCGAGGCCAGGGCAGCCCGTGCAGCAGGCGGGCAGGCAGCGGACCCGGACGGACAGGCTGTCAATCACCCGGAAGTCCCGCCCAGCCTTCCTGCTGCCCGCCCAGCGTTCCCCCGAGTCATTAGCTAATCCAATCACTGGTTGTAAGTTGCTGGTGGGTCATGAGCCCATATCCAGTGGGTCAGGAGCTGGGGCCTCCTGCCCACCCCTGGGAATATGTGGCTCCAAATTGTTGGTTGGGAGTGTTAGCCCAGCAAGCCTGCTGGCTGAGGGCCCAGTCCTATCTAATCTTCCAGTGCCTGTGTAACTGTGCCAATGGGGTGTGTGCTGCATCCTGGGGGAAGAGTTACAGAGCCCTCCTCAAGGTATGGAAACATTTGTTTCCTTACCTCAGGGCTGCATCCTGGCCACACTGGTGCTGAAAAAAATTGGATAAGATTGGGCCCTCAAACAACTTACAGGGTGTCTCTTCCAGAGGCCTCTTCTGGGCTGCCTCTTCCCAGGCCTCAGAATGGACCATAGAAGCATCCAAAAACTACTTCACGTTTTTGGAACGGAAATAGAATTGCTGGCTTCTGAGGCCCACAGAGGCCAATAGAGTGGGTTGCCAGCCTGGCATGACCTGGAAGAGGCCTCTTGAGGTGCCCAAAAAGTCATTCTGGTCAGCAGAGTCATGACCCACCAAGGAGGATAAGCCTGGTCTCAGTGCTGGAAAGATTGGGAACTACACTTCTGCTTGGTCCCCTTCTTCCTTTTCTATTCCAGGGGGTGGGAAGAGAAGGAGGTTCAGTGAATCTAAGTGGGTGGACAGAAGTGGGTTACCTCAGAATGCCAGATGCAGGGGAGTGGCAGCAAGATGCAAGTATCTTGTTATTTTATGTGCTCCCTGAGGCATCTGGTGGGCCACTGTGAGATACTGGAAGCTGATGGGCCTTGGCCTGATCCAACGGAGCCAAGACTCTCTTCTGGTCTGCTTTTTGATATGACTGCTTCAGTTGACCTCATGGCCAAACTCCCAACATGGCATCCCAGTATGAGCCATCCTCATTGCTCCTCTTAGTTATCTCTTAGTTATCAGGATGCTGTAGCACAGATCCACTTATAGTGGGCACCACAGAAGTTCTTCTGACTGGCACTATGTGTTGGGAACCATGACTGCAGCTGGGGATGCTGGGAATCATAAGACTTACATTTCCCTTGTCTCCTAGAAGACTCAGATAATGATACGTACTTTACATGCTTACGGCAACTGAAAAGGAAGGGGCTAAATTGCCCATCCTATCCAAATCTGTGATACCTGACCCAAAAAATCTGGTGCCTAGAACCTTCATTATCACACTACTAATCATGTGCCTCATCATTTATTAGAATCCTTGCCTTACCTTTAGTGGCAAATGGATCTACCTTAACCCATTAGTGCATGGAGATCTAGATGTTTTGACGCAGATTTTGTTAAATTAAATAATAAAGTATAGTGTTTTCTCTCAACTTGTGGAACTTATGGAATCCACTGCCAAATGGTGATAGCCACTAACAACAGACTTTTTAAAATGTCTAGACTAGTGCTTCCCAAACGTTTTAGCACCAGGGCCCACTTTTTAAGAATGACAATCTATTGCAACTCATATAACTTTACTAGACAAAAAAAAAGAGATCTAGAAAGAAGTATTTTGCATTTGTTAATTAATAATTAACTGTGCTCCCAAGGCTGCTACTTATGGTACGTGTGTGTTGTCATTTTGCTAGGCTCTCCCTAGAAATGTAGCCTTAGTTGTGAGTCTCTCAGAGCGCAATCCTTACCTGGAGTTAAGCCAGCACAGTTAAACCAGCAAAGTTTGGCTGGCACAAGGGCCACCACAAAGCACATTTGGACCACTCTCGGAGTCAGGGGGGATGACGCACATCTGTGTGCTGGCATCTATGACTCGAAGAATGGTCCAAACATACTTTATGGTCCAAACTTTGCTGGCCTAACTGTGCCAGCCTAACTCCAGGTTAGGATTGTGTCCTCAGAAGCATCTGGCCAGCCATGGTGTGATGAGATGGCCCTGATCTTGCAGATCCTTCTTACATCCTTACGAAATAAAGATGTTTATGAAATGACCTCTTCAGGAGCTATTATGGATTTGCCAAAGAGAAAGGCATAAATAACAAATGGGCCAACATGGCAATAGGAGCAGGTTCTTAAGTGTCTCCAGTTGTAAGCATGTATAAGTGACTGCACGCTTAACTATGGAAATTATTAGTCTGGCATTAGGAGCTCCCCTTTTCTGTCGCTTCTGACAGCTGTCAATAGCAGAGGATGTCGGCTGTGTTCTTACTGTCAAGTTTCCTGAGGAGCAAGGAAATACATTCTGCAGAACCTGAGCCAAGAGTTATTTTTCTTCCTACCCTGGGAAATTTTTCCCCTTAATTTGACAGGCTTTAAGCAAATTGTTAGCTTTAATTAAATCTGAAATGGGACAAGCACATAGACTAAAAAGCCCCTTGCTAGGATATGAGTCTGCAATAAGATTAGCTGTGAAATTCACAAATGGTGTCTCTTTTGCTTTAATGATTGATTGCAATTCTGTAATTAGGTACTGTGAAATTTCGGGTAGGATTAAGGCAGATTCAATTTTCTGAAGGTAATTTTGGACATCCCACAGGAGGAGCAGGAAGCGATTATGTTCTTGGTGTACCATCATGAACAAGACAAAGAATAATCTGAGAGGTGGAATTTGGATAGTGGAAAGGCACTTAGAAGGCATTGATCTGCAATAATTGAAAACAAGTCCTTTGACTTTATTGTTGCATTGCTTGCATTATAGTGAAACCAAATACTCATCACATGTGTCATCTGCACCATTTAAGGAGCTGTGCGACTTAATCTTATTGTGGCCACCAACACAAATACCTCAAACATGTTTAGAGCAATGGTTTCTTAACCAGAATTCCAAGAACATAGGAAGGCATCCTGCTGGTTGAAAGCACGGTCCAGCTAGACCAGCACCCTGCTTTATAGTCAAATGCTCTTGGGAAGCCTACCACAGGGGAGGCGATCAAGTGCTACCTCCCACTGCTGCCTCCACAACACCTAGTATTTAGGGAACTGGTTCCTCTGACCATGGGAGGGTTTTTTTTTTGGGGGGGGGTAGTTACAGTGGGATGCAAATGACTGTTCCAGAACCTCCAGTGGATACCAAAATCAGTGGAAACCAAAATCAATGGAAAAATAGCTTTAAAGGCCCACTTCCAGGTTTCTTGCTCCTACATTGTCGCCCTAGAATGCATTTGTGTAGATGCTTTACCACATTCAGCCAATAGATGGGGTGAATAATGAATCTGATGGAATACAGGAAGGTAGGAAATGGAATTTTTGGCCCCCTTTTTCCTTGTTACAAGGCATTTAAAGGTGGACCCCGGTATCAGTGGTGAGTCAAATCAGAGGATACTGAATCAGTGGATAAGGAGGCATGACTCTACTGCGTTTCTCTGCTTTTACACAGCATTCAAGGTGGTTTGCATAGGCAGGAAAATCTTAAACCACCATCTTTCACGGTATTGTTCTGTGAGAGAACTTGCAGAATTGTCAGTCTACCATCTGTGTTTCCCCCACAGTCTCGTTCTCTCTTCTGGCTGCATGGTATCGAATCAGAACCAAGAGTAGGTTTTAAAAAAAGTCCTGAGCAGTGGGATTCCCAAAGGGGAGGGGAAAAGCACTATGTTTTTCAGGCACCTGAACGCCTGTGTAAACCTGCCCCTGCCCCTATACTAGCCTTCAGGCCCGTTCACAGCTGTGAGAGCAAAGCAGTGGAGATGTCTCCGCTTTACTCTCACAGCTGCGAATTGCTGTTTTGCCCTACCCTGGAACACCACTGATCCTGAGAATCACATGGTACATTCTAGAGTGATTTATTCTACTTGCATTGAACCGATTAGCAGAATATACAGCGTCCACAAGCTGGATACAGTTTGGTTCGGGATAGTTAAAGCCAAATTAGCGGATTTCTCTGCTACAGTAAATCTTTCCCAGCCCTCAGGACCATCCACTTATTTCCCTGGATTAAAACTATGCTGCAAATTCAGAATTATGATTGCAATAAACAATCATTAGTAAAAAGAGATAACCAAAGAAGGATATATTTTCAGTGTAGCAAGGCATAAATTATACTGTAATTACTATAGCATTGTTTGTTTGTTTCTTGTTGTTTAACCCCACTCATTAAGATCCTTTAACCTGATTAAGCAAAGCCATTTTGGGGTGGTTTGCATGTGTTGATTTTGCAAATGTAAATGCCCATCTGCTTTTTTGCCGCTAATAAGTTTTGCATATTAAGCAGTTTAAAAAAAATCCTCCCTGTATAAGCTTCATCAACTGTTTTTATCAGCAGTACAGGCCTAAGGCTCTCTCATAAAGTTGAGTTTTGGATAAAGGAGAGATTTGTATTACACTACTAGTCACGCAGGTATTCTGAACAGAAAGAAGATCATTGTTTAATTTAATTTGAGTGCCCCAAGGTATGTTCTTTTATGGGCTACATTCCCATCTTCAGTGCTTCATAATTCCAGTCTTTGTATGTTAAAGCCTTGGGTTCACAGAGATTTATACTAAGGAATATAAATCAGATTGAATAGCTCAGTAAAATTCCAGATGGGCACCATTCGTAAAACTGTAACCTGTTTCAATTCAACTTGGGCCACCTCCACACCTCCAACTTGGGCTCCCAGAAGCCTGTGTGGCATTGGTGTGCATGTCAATCATGTGGACAACGGTGACGGTGTGGGTCTTTCCAAGGCAATCTGCACTTCACCCATAGCTCTGGATAGGGGCTGTAGTGCAGTAGCAATGCACCAGCTTTGTGTGCAGAAAGTCCATATAGAGATACAGTGCTGAGCTAGATGAGCAAGTCAGCTGCATAATATGTGGGGAAGAAACCTACAACATGGTTTCTCCCTGCAACATGGGAGCAAGCATTGGGCTGTTGTTTGCTTGTTGAACTTATTTAATGGGCCAATCCTGTGGGGATGGGATGTTGGATGCAGGGCCGCTGGCCCGATGACCGCTGCTTCCAATGTCTGTTCATGTCAAGAGGTTCAATCGAGAGGGGTGGGAAGGGGAAAACCTATCTGAGTGTCAGCTTCCGCATGGTCTCCTATGGAACTCCTTAGCACTACATCAGCTCTGCTGCACACATAGCTCTGAGGAGCTACCGGGGGTATGTATGCGCCCAGATCCAGAGTCCCCTAGGGCTGGATCATCCCTGCTAGTGCTCCCCTCTTTCCCCCCTGCCCTGCTCCCCCCTATTCCGCCTCTCCACTGGCTGGTTTTACCAGTGTCCAGTGTGCCCCAGCATTGCACTGCTGGTAGTGTATGGCTTTTCCGCTGCTGCACTAGAGGATGTGCAGCAGCCACTAGCAGAGAGGCTGCCGCAATGGCAAGGCCATCTTTGCACTGGCATACCTGGCAGTACAGCAGCACTTCCACATGATAGGATTGGGCTGATCGATAGGCAAATTCTACCTTTTCCATCTAAAAGGATCTGCAAAGTGGCCTGCGATCAATATCAAGAGAGAACATTATTTTGATTTGGCTTTGATATAATGTAATTCCAGCATCAGCTGCAGTGAAGCAATGGGGATGAACGAGGACCTAAAAATAACAACAGGTTTCTGCTGCTATCACAAATGCTTTCCAAAATAGTGGGATGTGAATTTGGCACCTAAGATTCCATTGGTAACAAAGTCAGAAGGAGGTTCCGTAATTTAGCCAGTTGGGGCCAGTTCACACAATGTATCCCAACAGTTGGCAGGGATGCATATTCTCTTATGGAATGGTGGTGTGTGAACTAGGTTTTCCAGGAATCCAGTAGCAGATCTTGTATGGCAGTGGTTCGCAAACGTTTTAGCACCGGGACCCACTTTCTAGAATGACAATCTATCCGGGACCCACCAGAAGTGATGTCATGGCTGGAAATGTCATCATTGTGACACCAGAGCCTGCTGCTTTCCTGAGAATGCAGCAGTTAGTTAGATTGCTTTTCAACCATTTTCCAACAGCAAAGTGAATCAGAAAGAAAAAAGCCTATTTACAACCTTGACACAAGGCAAGCAACCACAGAGCCCTTCCCCTTTCCAGCATTCCATCTTCCCACATTTTCAGTGTGGCTACCCTAGGTGCTTCGTGACCCACCTGAAATTGGCTCATGACCCATAGTTTGGGAACCACTGCTCTATAGTGATTCCCTTGATCACATTGGCACTTTCTCAGCTATCATTCTCCACCTTTGCAAAAATTAATACACTGAAATCCTCAAAAATCCTAGCTACATTAAAACAATAGCAGTACATTAGAGAAGCAGGATAATTCAGTATTTGGTGGCATTAATCAATTTCCATCAATTTTCTCTTATCGTTCATATTTTAGCGGAGGGATGAAATTTGAGGGACTCAGATGCAAGGCTTGCGAAGAAACACAATTTTAATGAGAAGAAATTGGTGAATTGTTGATATCTTTACTGCAAGTAACCAAAGCACACATGGCAGCCATTTCCCTTTTCAATCTTCCACTTGTGTGTATTAAAATATAATTATTTTTGCACAGCAATTTCCCTAATGCTGCTGTAATGGCACTTGTCCTGATTTTTCTTCAGCAGCTTGGTGGCCAAAGACACATATGCCAGGCTCCAAAGAGCTGCTTTGGTAATTCCCAAAGGCTTAAGAATCTCCCTTCCTCTTCTTCTTTTTCAAAATTTTGAAAGAGGTATATAGACAGCCTCTGCACGGTGGCTTAAAAAGACACCATGATGGACAGTGCTGCATCTTCCAAAGTCCATTTCAAAGTGCTTCTTCATGTGGGAATGTCATCTTATTTTTATGTTGGCATGGCCCATGCTGCTTTGCGTACAATACAAACATTCTCCACGTTATTGTTAACATGTCTAAGTTGAATGAATTATCTTCAAGGCAGTGTGATTTGTACTTTCTCGAGGCTCTCTCCTTTCTAAAGTGTGTCCCATCAGGATATTCATAAGTGAAAATGAAAATCACAAGGAGGAGGCAGCTGCTTCCCAAACCCCATTGCAGCTCTTATAAATATTTCCTGAAAGCTGCATGTGTGGTGTATGTTTGTGTGTGTGTGTGGGGGGGGGAGATCATCGTTTTTATTAACTAGAGTGTGCAGACCTCAGTTGCTGGGGGTTGATTATTCATGTAAATACACTGCAGGTCCTGTGGAGGCACATGCGATGTGTCTTTGAATGCGTGTGATTCATTATTAAAGCATTAAACACACAATAGGGGAAAAATGACATTGTGCTGAATGGCTGCTTCAGATTGAGAGGATTGTGTGGCATATTCTTATCTTAGGCAGTACACATACCCACAATTATTTCTGTGAATCACACATTTCCATTTTCAGAAGAAAAAAAAATCGACAAGTTCTGTGAATTATTCCTGCGCATACATACCCACACATTCGTTTTTATGTGAATGTGTAGTCCAGGTCAGAGGGACGTGGTGGCACTGCAGGTTAAGCCGCCGCTGCTGGGCTTTCTGACCGGAAGGTTGGGAGTTCGAGACCACGCAACGGAGTGAGCTCCCGTTGCTTGTCCCAGCTCCTGCCAACCTAGCAGTTCAAAAGCACATAAAAATGTGAGTAGATAAATAGGTACCACTTTGGTGGGAAGGTAACGACATTCCTTGCGCTACAGCGTATAGTCATGCTGGCCACACGACCACGGAAGCTTGTCCTCGGACAAATGCCAGCTCTGCAGGCTTTGAAACGGAGATAAGCACCGCCCCCTACAGTCGGTCACGACTAGACTGTTCAGTCATGGGGAAACCTTTCTTTACCTTTAGTCCAGGTCAAGAGCTCCAGTTTGTGAGGTTATCAGGCTTCTGCTGCTACATCAGTGCTAGTATCCCACCCTTTCTCCAAGAAATCAGCATAACCACCCTAGAGTGGCCCCATCCATTTCCAACACAGAACCCACCTCCCTGGTATTACCCCAAGAACCATGGAGCCAGCCTCCAAAGAGGCATAAGCAGTACTAGTCGCAGGCCCTGATTGTGGCTCACCCAGTGGGTTTCATGCTAGCTGTGGCTGTGCACTACTTGGTTGCCCAGACGACCCTGGCAGGGGCTCAGTGGTTGTGCCTGGGGGTGGCAGATTCTCCAAGGGGGATCAGTGGCTGAAGATTGAGGAAGGCAGTGCTGCTTCTGGACACCTAGCTATATAAACGGTGGCTTTCTGCTGACTAGAAGGCAGCCTGAACTGAAAAGTGTTGTGGTCATAAAACCAAAGCCATTTGACCAAGCTTCCTGAAACTAGGTTCCAAGCTCCTTCTCCTCCCCAAATTTAATGCATATCAGTTGAGAAATTACTACAGTGCAGCACTCTGAAAACAGACCCACAAAGAAGGAATTGTGTTTTTTTTTTTAATGCTATTATTTCCTGTCTGTTTTGTTTATGTGGTTGATCATTTCCCAACTCTAAAACATACCCGCACTTTCCTTGGTCCTTCAGTTTGCTATTGGGCAGGAAAGGAAGTGGAAGTTCAACAGGTGATTCTTTCCCAATCACTTACCTAACATGTATCCTAATGATATCTGCCTGCTGCATATATTTGAATATACCATAAGAAGAAAGTGTTAGAGATGTATCTCTTTAACAGTGAAAGTGAACATTCTGACAATTGTATTACGTACCTAAAGAGCCAAATCAGCCTCCCCAAAAATCACCACTTTAGTTATGGCCTTGCCAAACACACACACACACACACACACACACACACACACACGCACACACGCACACACACACACACACACACGCACACACCCCTGGGTAATCCACCCATATTCTGAGCTAGAAGATGTCTATGAAGACCACAATGATTGAGCAATTCTGTGCTGACTGCCCCTTGAGGTTTTTTCAGGGTTTCAGGTGCATTGCAAGTATTCTTTTTGCTTTCCTGCTATATTCTTGTAGGAAGGACAACTGCAAACATAATTTAGGATAATGAGACAAAGCAGAGTGTTGAAGTTCAATTTCAGCAAACCACAGTGGAGCAGATTGTCAGAAAGTTTTGATCACATTACTTTTAATTATGCACTGTATTTATCTGACCTATTTGAACAGGATCCAGAGCTGGTGCGCAACATCTGTCGCTGGGTGAGGCAAGCTGTTCGAATTCCTTTCTTTGCCAAGCTGACCCCAAATGTCACAAAAATTGAGTACATTGCAATGGCTGCACAAGAAGGTAAGAAACTCGGGAGATCCCCATTGCTCTGTCATGTCTGCTTGCAGCTGGGCTATGAACAGTGACATATGGATAACGTTGAGCATGGGAACAAAACCTGCATGGGAACAAAACCTGCATAATGCACAGAGGATACAGGGTATTTTTCAAGCTGTTTGGTGCAGTTCAGGCTCACTGCTTGTTCTGTATAGGTAGGTATAGCCAAATTGTGTGTTGTGTGGATTCCTTGTAGCCCCAAGAAGTTCAGTTGTGATTTCTAATTTTTTTTCAGGAGAAATATGCTAAGGGGCTTGTACAGTCTGGGCCAGGACAGAGACTGAGGGCGCAATCCTAAACAGAGTTAGGCTGGCATAAGCTAAACCGGTGAAGTTTGGCTAGCACAAGGGCCACCATAAAGTATGTTTGGACCACCAGCACACAGACGTGAGCCATCCTCCCTGATTCTGAGAGTAGTCCAAACGCGCTTTATGGTGGCCCTTGCACTGGCCAAACTTTGCTGGCTTTGTTTATGCTGGCCTAGGATTGCGCTCTGAGGGCCTTGCTCAGGAGCAACAAAGGAAGTCCAGACTTGACCAGGGGAAGGGGTTAAGCCCCCCCCCCCGGGCTTCCTCATCCTGTCTTTTTCACCAGGCGGAAGCCTACCCTTTACTGATCTCTGGAGAACACCTACTGGAGACCTCTGGTTTCCACCCCACCCCTTCCTATTCAAGGGAGTAAGGGATGCTCCTTTAAAGGGCCCTCATCCTGGAAGGAGCTTCCTCTCTAAGACTGGTTGTCCTGCTAGGACTGCTGAAAGATCACCAAGGCTGTGGCTGTTGTGCCACAGTCATCTAAAGTAGGGCCATCTGCAACCCAGGTGCCTTGTGGACAACCTGGTGGTAGCTGCCACATCAGGCACTGATAGTGTCAGCCCATACCGAGCTAGCCCCATCGGGCTCATGGGCAGCTGCATTGCTGCTTCAGGGAAGTTGCTGTGGCTGGGCCACCCAACAATGGCCCCAGTTGAGTCACAGAAGAGACCCCTGGCCATCAGAGACTCTGCAGGATGACCCGTGGGGAGCTGGAGATGTAGCCCACCCAGACAGGGCTCAAGAAACTATTTTCTCTTGCTGAGAAATTCAGGAGGAATTTCTGAAAACTTGGCCCTGGTTTCATGTACTATCTGGGCTTCCATATTATGGAGGAGTGTTTCATTCCCTCCCCTCTATCATGCAGATGTCATCACATATAAGCCTGGTTCTCCATCCCATTGTCGAGTCACAAGGATGCCTGGCGTATGCATTTCTTTTCCATCAAGAATTATATGTATACGGGAGACAGAAATTGTATGTAGACCACCCAGTTCACATATTATGTCTGTGTAGTGGAGAAGAGGGCACACCATTCCTCCACCACATGAATGCCCAACTAACGTATACATCATGAACCATATGCTGAAGTGCAAAGTCTTCTTGGAGAACCCTCCCAAGACATGTTACCATTTTGTTGAAACTCTTTCCTTGAATTCCTGTAGATATTCCATTGGTGCAAGATACTTGAAATTTGGTGTCAACAACATACCATTTGGGTTTGTTGAATCCTTAACGCAGTTGGAATGATCTCTAAACTGACACTCGTCATGTTTCATGCGAAGGAATCCTGCTTAGCTCCTGCTATGGTTTGAACTCAGGAGATGTGGTTTAGCTAGAGGGCAGAGTTTAGGGAGAGGGCAGAGAAGGTATTGAATGGGGTAGGTGAGGGTGGATCGGGGCGGAGATGGGCCAGGATGAGCGAATTGGGTCCAGGAGGGTGGCACATTTGGGAGAGCACACTCTGAATCCCAACCCTCTTCCTCATATCACTGGTGCAAGTCCATGTTAACCCATAGTAGCTTCTGGGACTTAACTTGGGGTAAGGGGACAAATGTCCTCTTGCCCCAAAGAGCTCTCCATAAGCTGAAAATCCCCCTGCAGGCTTCAGCATAGCACGTGCCAGCACCATTGCATCGCTATGCAGGAATTTATGTTTAGGATTTAGGATTGGGCTGTTAATCCCAGTTTCATATCTTGGTTTTAAACCAATACATGTAGAATAACATATGATTTAATTAACCAAGGTTTGTTATCACAGCTACACCCTGAAAATTAGGAGAAAAGGGGAGAGGGACCTCTTAAGTGCTTGGGGCTCATTTCTGCCACATTTACAATCCAGAAAACATGATTTTGGGGGTTATCCTAGAGATCCCATAGCATGGAAAACATGAAATGTGTACAATAAATATTAATCATTGACAATTACAATGGTAGGATGATGATGCATTGTTTAATGTTTATCACAGCTAGAGAGAAAGCTCAGCTTACCTTAATAGTCTTGTGGCTACTGCTGTGGAATAATTTCTGATGTCTGTGGCTGTGCTAACAAGCTTATTAAGGCGATCACTGACTTTGTTCTCAGGGGGCGCAGATGGCGTTACAGCTACCAACACGGTGTCAGGGCTGATGGGATTGCGAGCAGATGGCACACCTTGGCCCGCTGTCGGAGTGGGGAACAAGTCCACATATGGCGGAGTATCAGGTATGTGTTGCCCTTTCCTATGCAGAATGGCTCCTTTGGGGCCAGCAAAATATCCGAAAGTACTTGTCGTATGGCTAGAGTATTGTGTCAGCGGTGGCGTGCTGAGCGCGCAAAGCTTGTTGCTGGTCAGTGTTTCTAACAGTCATGACAGATGGAACAGATTGAGTGTGAACACTCCTGGGTTGCCCTTCTCTTAATGGTGAAACACTGCAGTGGAATGCAGTGATGGGGTCACTCCGGAGGAAGGGGGAGATCTCTTTTCTCTCATGACCCCTAGTTTTCCTGGAATTTTTCATTCTGTCACAGTTGTCAGGCCACATGTTAGACAGAGGCTAATCAAAGGGCATTGCAAAAGGAAAATACAAACATTCCCAGTGTGCCGTCTGTGGGTTTTATATGCTACACTTGGCGTTCAGATCCCTCCTGAAACGGGCCTCCTTGCCACATGGCCATAAGTGATCCCCCATGGGATATTAAACCACACTTGCTCATCTAGTATTTCTCCATTTTACCCCTCTGTGATATATACCTCCACACACGTATTCATCCAGAATGTTACTTTAAAGCCACTGTCAAGAGAAAAAAAAAAAGTTTTGGTCTACTAGTACACTGCTTTATTTTCATTGACGGATTAATCTGTTTGACCCCATGCCCTCAGTTGCTGTGACAACATGAACCCGGTCCTGTGGAGACAATACCGTGAGCTTCTGGGCTGTAGTGGTATGGAGATTAGTCTCCTTGGAGATATCAACAGTGGTAAATATTCATAGCATAATGGTGTCCCACTGTTCAGGCAAAACGCAGCTGAATCAGGCCAAATATATTTGGAAGAGGCTGGACAGACAAAAAGAAACAGCTTTCTTTCATGTAGTTCTATTGTGTGTCAAAAATAGGAAGGCTGTACTGGGATGATTAGCTTGCTGGCTGTTGTTTTTGTTTTTTTTTAATTGACTTACACATGTATAGAAATCATTTATGACAGAAAATTGGCCCATCGTCTTAGACAGATAAATACCCACCATGGGTTTGTTTAAAAAACATAATATTTAAAGTAAATATATAAATGTAAAAACACGTGTTGGTTATAAAACTAAAACTTATTCAGTTCAGGTTGGGGGAGGGAGAGAAAAACAGACAGACGAACAGACAAGAGAGGATGAGGGAAGAGTTTTACACACTCTTGGGGTTTAAGTACTTCCTACGCTTTATTATCCCATTTCAATTTTTTTTCCAGGCTGCCATGTTGACAGCGCAAGAATAAAAGAGGTCACAGAGGGTGCTGTGCATTAAAAATTAATAAAAGAACTATTGCAGTAGTATTTTATATAAGTAACGCCATTTGTGGGGTTTCTTTTCTTTTCTTTTTCATTTTAAGCTGCCATCGCTGAATATTCCTTCATGGCATGTCAGTCCAATAAAACTATAAAATTGCTGCATTATGAAAAGCGTGTCCTCGACGACACACATTTAAAGCATGTGCACAGTGCGGATTATAGCAGCACCTGAACTCTTTCGCCCTTTCCAGGCCTGTCTCCATTTCTGTGGTAAAGCTCTGTTTTCATGGTTAATCATTCACCTCTTTGGGGAAGGAGGGGGCAGGAATCACTTTTAGACTGAAACCGCTCAGCCAGCAAGGAATGTGGGAAATGTTTCCTTTGAAGTTGTAAAAATACAGGTGTGCCCCGGTATCCGCTGATCTGGTATCTACGATTTCAGTTTTCTACAGATATCATGGATATTTATTAAAAAGATAGAGGAAATCTCTTCTTTGTCTTGTTGTAGCAAAACCTCTAATGTTCCCCTGTTTTTAAAAAGGCATCCCCAGTATCCACAGTTTCATGTATCCATGGCTGGGGGGGGGGGCAGAATGGAACTCCAGTGGATGCTGGGGCATGCCTGTATAAAATCCACCTGTCTTTAGTTGGTATATATTATTCAGGGTGATGTCACATTTGTAGTATGCACAGGATAGGTCAATAAAAGGAATGTGAGGAGAGCAAGGCTAAAAAGGACATGATTCCACCAAGACTTGGCTCTTTTAAGTCCCATGGATTTCAGTGGGATAGAGTTAAGCAGGTGATTAGGTCTTCTGTTCAGCTCTTACAAGGGCAGAACTCTGGCAGAAAAGTCGATGACTAAGCAATAAGGTTCCCTTGAGCTTAATTAGCTTCATTAAAAACCATGCAGATTTCAAATAGGGGGTAAGAATCCCAAGGAGAGCCAAGCCATTCTTCAACAGATCTTGTGTTTCCAGCTATTGGCAGAAGGAATAGGATAGATTTTAATGTTCTGACTTTCCACGCCGGTCCTTCCAGATCTTCTTCAGGTTGCTGAGGGGCTGTTTTGTTTTGTTTTTTAATTTAATTTTTTGCAATATTGGAGCCAGAAAGGACTTCAGCCTTCAGCATATATGTACCTTAGGATTTAAATGGTGTTATGGGAGCTTGCCATGCCCTTGAAAATGTCCTGTTGTGATGGATACTCTTCATCTTTCCTTTGCAGAGAATCTTACACTCAAATCCTGTTTTGGTGGTGCTAAGTAAATGCCTGTGCTGCCTCTCAAATACATAGTTAGCATCCTTTAACCCTTTAAAAGGCAATGGCAAGTCTTTTTTCCCCATTTATACATGTATTCTTCTTAAAGGATGTGCTTTTACCCTTCTGATTCATGAAACCCCCAGCTGTCTTGATTCAAAATGAGCAGAGTCTTTCTGAACCTTCTGATACACTTCTTGAACTTTTCTCCCCTGAGAATTGTCCAATGCCTAGAAGAAAGACCCAGCCCGGGAGAGCTTCATCCCTGGCCATCCCTTTTGCCTGCCAGTTTCCTCCAACTCTCCTTTTCGCAATCCTACCCATTTGCAGCTGAGACACCTGATTAAACTATTTCCTATGTTCCCAGCTCTCTGCAATGAAGGATTGGGAACATGCTCATTCATCCCAACTCTGGACCGGGCCTAGGAGGCCTAGGCCAAATCTAAACCTCTGTCCCCGGCTGAGTCGGCCTTATACAAGCCACTTGGATTTGCGTCAGCAATTTCACTGGCTGAAATCTGAGTAATCCTATTGAGGTGGCTGCAGTGCAACACGAGGTAAAGGGAAATAATTCCTCTTATTCTGGATTGCACTGCAGCCAGCCCCAACCCTGGGGCGGGATATGGGGAAGGCCAGCTGGCCTGCCTCTTCCAGTGTGGATTAGGATCGGGTCTGAGCCGACCCCAACTCCGAGCGCGCCCGGGGGCAGGGAGACATCATCGCCCCCCCCCAGTGCTGCCTCCCCTCCCCTGTGCATTGCTCAGCCACACCTCCCACCCAGCACCTGGAATTGCTCCATTAAGGAACGAAACCAGCAGAAGGGAAGGGGTCAAAAAAGCGCACAGGTTGTTATGTGCAACAGTGCCTCACTGCTGCCGGCACCCATTGCGCCTGTCACCCCCTGCTGCTCCTTCCGTACCAGGCTGTTATAGATCAGTTGTTGTTGTTCAGTCGCTAAGTCGTGTCCGACTCTTCGCGACCCCATGGACCACAGCACGCCAGGCCTCCCTGTCCTCCACTAGCTTCCAGAGTTTGCCCAATTTCATGCTCATTGCTTCGGTGGCACTATCTAACCATCTCATCCTCTGCCGCCCCCTTCTCCTTTTGCCTTCCATCTTTCCCAGCATGAGGGTCTTTAGAACTCTCTCCTCATGAGGTGGCCAAAGTACTTGAGCTTGAGCTTCAGGATTTGTCCTTCCAGGGAGCAATCAGGCTTGACTTCCTGGAGGATTGACTGATTGGATCTCCTTGCAGTCCAGGGGACTCTCAAGAGTCTTCTCCAACACCATAATTTGAAAATTATGGTTATTTTTATAACCATAATTCGAAAGTTATAGATCAGACCAATGTCCAAAAGATTTGACAGCTCCATCAGTGCTGATTAACTTGGGACATGAGGAACTGACAGTGCCACACATCCTGTGAATGCATGAGTTTACACAGTGTCCATCACACACTAGCCTTCTCTGGCATGAGGTGGCAGATTTTCAGATCTTCTTGAGCTTCTTGTATGAAGCCCTTTTCCAGAAATACCTTGGAGTTTAGCTGCCTACCATGCAATGAGAATCCATTGGTCTTGAGAGACATTTCCTTTAATAAACCAGCCGCACATGTCCCGACATTGCCTTTGGAATATAAATTAGAACACAGGCACTTTTTATTTGGAAGCTTTCCATTTAAAAGGATTTATAGTTCAAACTGTCTAGCTGCGGTTATTTCTATGCTATGCAATTGTAGCAACAATTTGTTCTATAGGTGGACAGCCTGCTGTTCGCATTCTGCTATGCTATTTTTGCATTACTGAAATAAATTATTCTAATAGGATTAGCTCCAAATTATAGATTTGTAAGTATAATATAGTTTGCATTACTATGTTTAAACATAGCAAAGCCTATATTTCCAAGTGAATGGCAGCCATGTGCATCTGTACAGAAATGAAATTCTGCATTCGGATTTTGCTTACCCTGTACTAAGGGTTAAGGGCCATATTGCCCAATAAGAAGATTGGTGCCTGTCCGCAGTGTCTACAGTAGAACTTGACATTTGATATTTTTATAGTTCAGTAGAAACAGGGACCCATAGTATGCTACAAATAGGGAATTATTCAGGTCTAGGTTAGTCAAATAGCCAAGGATTTATGGAGCAGTGGTCTCTTTTCAGAGAAGGATATGACCCAGCCAACATATTGAGAAAATTTTCCCTTTATGTAAAGGCATTCTCTTTGGTAAAGAGAAGTAAAGACTGCAAGAAACGTAAAATGGGAACCAGTCTTAAATAAATCCCCTTTCCAATCCTACATTGGCTCGCCCGTCCTGGGGCTTCCAGGGTGGGGCAGGGCTGCCTGCTTCGAGGCCAGGAGGCTGCGATTGCACGCCTGGCCTCAGAAGAGGGTGCCACGAGCAGCTGCTTCTGAGGCCAGGTGGTGGCGATCGCATGCCCTGGCTTTGGGAGAGGCTTCTGTCTGCCCGCAGCACCCTTTCCCGAGACTGGGGCGTGCGATCGTGGCGATGTGGGCTCGGAAGGGACGGCTGCCTGTCATCGCGTCAGGGGGCGTGGCCATATCGGACATGGCTACATCATGGGGTGTGGCTAATCAGCACCCCCAATGTTCGGGGTAAGTCAGCACCCCTACCTACATTTATATCCCACTGTTCTTTTGGGCAGTGTTCTTTTGGGCAGAGTGGTTTATTGGGACCTAAACGTTAACAATGCACCAGCATTGTGTGTCACCAGACCACGTTCTGAACATTCTGTTGCCTATTGACTATTTGTGAACATAATGTCTGTCCCATCTACATTTGTCCCATCTCCTGAAGGTCCTTTCATGAGAAAGGTTTGCTCTGAGCAAATACAAGAGGGCCTTTTCATCCTTGGGGGTTCCTTTCCCCGTGGATAAGAAAAAAGATCCTCAGGTAATCAAACCCACTGATTTTGCCCACACCCCTACCCTCCGAACCTGACTGGAGCAGTACTTTGGTGTGGTCAGGCTTTCCCGGGCCTCGTAGTGCCTTATAAGGCATTAAAACAGTAAATTCCAGTTTTGCCTAAAACGGGAAGTAGTGGAGCTGTTGCTGGTAATGGTCATTCTGAGGCCCGCCAAGACCATGCGTCATTTCAGCAGGCCTCAGAAGAGCCAATGGAGGTGACAGGAACATAGCTTCAGTCGCCTTCAGAGGCTTCAGGTTGGGTCAAACCTGCAGATATAAAATCTGTGGATAATTAGTCACACAGTGCAATCCTATACCCGGTTTGCGCCGGCGCTAAGCTCTTGCGCCAGTCAAACACTGTCACAAACGTGCCGTCAAGCATATCCACGTCAACGCTGTGGCTCTGGACCTGCGCCAGCAGCAGTGCCGGCAACTCGAGCACCGCAGCGACTGTTGGCAGTGCCGGCCATGCGCCAGTCAAGTGTCAGCGTCGCTTGGTCAGCGCAGGGCCTCCATGAGGGCATTCCAGAGGCGTTACGGGGGTGTAACTGGGCGGCGCAGTGGGCAGAGACGGCGGTTGTGACACAGGATGGCCATAGTGCCATATTCTAACAGCCGTCCCTGGCCAGGGTGGCCCCAATTCAGGCCGCTTCTGTGCATGTTCCTCTGCGCCTGCAAAACAGCAGGCGCAGATCCGAGCAGGCCCATAGGGGCAACTGGGGCTTCCTTTGTCCTGGATGTTGCTGCTGCTGCCTCCTTTAGGATACAGCCCTGCTCTGTCGGCCTTACTAGGCCGGCATAGTAAAGGATTGCGCTCTCACCCTGTACATGTTTTTAACATACCAGGAAATAGAGAGTGCAGGAAAAATGCTGAGAGTATAGTGAACTGGATTCTTAAGGTTTTGATGCTGGTGACTCGAGATTTTGAATTTTGTGCAGATTACATGTCATTGAGCAAATGAAAAGAATTTGAAATTCTAAGGACCGCCTTCTCCCATATATTCCAGCCCGCCCTCTTAGATAATCTGAAAGGTCTCTCCTTCAAGTGCTGCCTTTATCCCAAGTTAATGGGATGGTGGCTCGGGGGCAAGCTGTAGTGGCACCACAAACATGGAATTCCCAGAGGAATTAAGAACTCCCCACTCCTTTATGACTTTTTGGAGAGGGCTCAAAACGTACCTATTCTGTCTGGCATTTGGATGATGGTTGGATGTCTGCCCTTTGTGCCTCTGGAATAGTACTATATCTTGACTCCTCTCCTGGACAGTTGTGTCTTCCCACCCCCACCCCAGGTGTACATTAAAATTACGATGCCTGCATATAATAAGGGAGACATCCCTTTCTCTTGGGTGGAAATGGGGTGGAACTATGTTTCTGCTAAATAATGAAGATCAAGAAGACAGTTTTCTTTAGCTGAGAGGGAATATAACATTCTGAATATAAAATTACACTTTATATAAACTTTTCAGAAGGCTAATTACATTAACAGCGCAATCCTAAATAAGGCTGACATAGTAAGGCTGACATAGCAGGGCCATATCCTAAGCAGAAGGCAGCAGCAGCTCAGCGCAGGGCAAGGAGAGGTTGTACCCAGATAAGCCCCAGCCAGCCCTATGGGACAGCTCGCATCTGTGCCTGCTGTTTTGCAGGCGCAGGTGAATGTGCATAGCAGCGGCCTGAATCAGGGCCACCCTGGCTGGGGACGGAGTGTAGGATATGGCACTGCGTCCGTTGTGTGTCGCCGCCCCGTCACCGCCCACTTTGCCACCCCATTACGCCCCCGGCACACCTCTGGCACACTCTCGATGCTCGACCGGTGCAAGGCTGGCACTGCTGCGCCGACACTGCTCCTTGCACCGGTCCAGCACCTGACTAGCCAGCACAGATACACTTGACGGCACGTTTGCTACAGCACCGGACCAGCGCAAGAGTGTACAGTAGCACCGGCGCAACGCAGGTATAGGATTTAAACGTCAGAAAATGTACTTGTATGACCAAAAATGAAGGTAAATCCATTTGTATTCCTATGCTTACAGAGCATCAGTATACCATCCTATGTGAAACTATAAAAAGCTACTGATCATTCACCCAGAACTCATCCCACCTTAACTCTGCCCTAGAAGATCAGTTGTAGTTTATTATTATCGCGTTACTCTATTTCACAACACACGTTTTTCACTGTTTTATTGTCTTAATGACAACTCAGGAGCAGATACAAGCCCTGCTATATTGCAACAGAGATAGTTTAAGGGTTAATCATCCTCTATTTCTGCTGCTATTTTAATTTTACAGAAACAGAATAATATTTAGCATTTATATAATGCCTTACATGGTTCAAAAACATGTACATTAACTCAGGAGTCCTTCCAAGAGCTCTGTAAGGTAGACTAGTTTTGATATCTCCATACTGCTGATGGGAGACTGAGCCTAATTACAAGGGTCCAAAGATCTTTGGGTATTTGAGACAGGGAGATGTCTTTCTGCTTGCCTTTCGTGGCATTCCCAGCACTCTGCTCTACTACACTTCCTTTTCTGGCCCACCCTTTCTTCCTTTTCTTATGTGAGTTAGGTGGTGGTGACAGGCAATTGGGATGGGCACTTTCATGTCTTGCTGAGATCAGCAGCCATTCTAGTGCTGCTCACCCACCACCATCACCTTCCATCTGAGATGACTGCACCATCAGGGGATGGGGAGGGAGCATGATGAGGGACCCTCCCCCCCC
>JAJKFI010000065.1:7976269-8000918 GCA_029204185.1 Lerista edwardsae | reverse complement strand
TGTGTGTGTGTGTGTGTGTGTGTGTGTGTGTGTGTGTGTGTGTGTGTTTAGAAATGGGAACCATATGTTGGATTTTCATTTGAAGAGAATGGAATATTGTGTAAGCATACATTTGTGAACATTCAAAGTGATTGAGAAGGGATATCAGACTGTATCACTTTAGCAGTAGGTTGCCATTTTGTAGGGGCTTGATAATGGCTTGTAAAGTTGGGAGCAAGGGGTCACACAAATGGCAACAGAGAATGTGGGAATGGGCCAACTCCTTCACCACTAATGAGCCTACTTCTGTGGATATCCTGCTTTCTTACATTCCACAATAGGTCTGATGTACAGTGAATGTATCATGGTTGCTTTCATGTGAAGAAGTAACCACCTGTATAGTTGAATATCTGTGGGAAAGCCATAGAGAGACCTTGGCCACTGATTCTTCCACTGTGAGAGATGATTCTGAAGTCTCTCCGTCGTTGAAATGCTTTGATAGCTTCTGATGAAAGGTGCTGGTTCCATGCAAAGATTGGTTGGGTCTGATGCGAAATGTTTTTAGATCAAATAGGCATGCTCTTTGTGGGCACAGGGAGCAGAGTTAATTCAACTCAGTTTTGATCAGCAAACGTTACTCCAAAGAAGAATTCCACTGAGCATAGTCAGGCACACTTTTGTATGATTACCAGCTTCCCTTTCATGCAGACCGGGGGACTCGCTGCATGCAGAAACGAAGGACCCTCCTCACCCTCTGAGATGCCCTTGTTAGGGAACAATTAAAAACGATCAGATGGAGCTGCACGCTGGAATTTGCTTGCCTCTCTTTGTGTTGCTTCTGAATAAATGAAACCGTTCCGCTAATCCTGTTTTAATTTTCAGCAGCGCACAACTCAGAACCAAAACACAACCTGCAAAAACCTGAAAGAAGGGTGTGTATTAGGCCAATTAAATTGAATAATAGAAAGGTTCTTGGAAACTGGCTTCCCTCTGAAAAAATGACTATAATTTTCTATTAACAACTGGCATCAGTATTTAAAAAAAAAAGACTAGTCTGTGCAAAACAATAACCTGTTCCTCAACCTGCCAGTACAAGACACTGCCAGTACAAGTGCAGTACAAGACACTGATGCATCCCTTTTGAGTCCTTGGCTACCCAATATTACTCAGTCAATTTAGGGGGAAAAAACCCATAACCCAGGACTACTTCAAACAAAAGGTCTGTCAGTTGTTCTTGTCAGTACTAGGTGTACTGATTGACAGGAAAAAACTTTACCAAAACTGGACAACCGGAAGTGGGTTATTTTCAAGATGGCAGCTGCAAACCATGAAAATCGGCCAAAATCATGTAACTGTGTACTTTTTAAGCTTAGAAAATTTCCCACAACAGGTCTGTCAACTGTTCTTGTCAGTACTAGGTGTACTGAGTGACAGGAAAAAACTTACCACCGGAAGTGGGTTATTTTCAAGATGGCAGCCGCAAACCATGAAAATTGGCCAAAATCACATCACTGTGTTATTTTTAAACTTAGAACTTTTTTCTTTTTTCAAACTCAAGGTTTTTTTTTATGGTCAAGTAATTCATTTTAACCAACTACTTGGTCCATGGGTCCAATGTAATGAGCATTGCAGGTACAACACAGTGCAAAGAATGCTTGGACAAAATGTATTTTCCTACGCTTTTAAGAGAATTGACAAAGCAAAGACCTTGAGTACTTCATCTGCTGTCACTGTTGCTCCGGATAGAACCATTGATCCTGGCTTGCTCTTCCAGCGATTTCTTGTCGTCTCCAGGACAGGGAAACTAGATCTGGAGGAGGTGATGAGATATGAACTTAGTGCTTACCCAACATCACTTTTTGAGAACAACCACATTCTGAGAAAGGCCGATAAACCGCAATTAGCCCATGCCATTGATGAGCATTGTAAAAATCGAGCATCAATGGAAACAACACCAGATGCTGTTCTGAGCACGCAAATATATGTTATTGACGGAGGCTACTTGATAAGGAAGTTGAAGTGGAAAAAGGGAGACACATACAGCAAAATAGCAAAGGTATATGCAGACTACAGTTAAGCAGTATGGGTTGGCAACTGTAGTGTTCGATGGATATGACGCAGGTCCTTCAATAAAGGATAACACACACAAGAGAAGGCATAAAAAATTGAATTATCCAGTTGTTCACTTCACAACTGATACTGAATTCCAAGGGAAGCAGGAAGAATTCCTTTCAGTAGGATGCAACAAACACCAACTAATCAAATTAATCACTGAAGAACTGGTGACGAGAGGCTGTGTGGTTTTTCAAGCACAAGGTGACGCTGATGTGGACATTTCAAAGGCCGCAGTAAATAGTGCCAAGGAACATCCCACCACACTCATTGAGGAGGATACTGACCTGTTAATTCTTCTGCTACATTACGCAGAAGTGAATGGCAATCCACTGTATTTTAGATCAGACACTCAGTCACGAGGCATTCCAAAAGTGTACAACATCAATTACTTGAAGTCTACTCTGGGCAGTGAGTAATGTGCACAGTTGTTATTCCTTCATGCCTTCACAGGATGTGATTCCACCTCGCGTATATATGGTGTTGGAAAAAAGCAGTTTGCCACAAAATTTTAAAAGGGGATTCTGTCCTTCAATCCTGTGCAACTGCATTCACTTTACCAGGCAAGAACCCCACTGACATAGTAAGTCCTGGCAGTCAAGCAATGGCTGTTATTTTTGGTGGCAACAGCAACAGTTCTTTGGCAGCCTTGCGTTACCAGACACTCACCAAGAAAGTCATCACAGCCAAATCGTTTGTGAATCTAGAACGCCTGCCTCCAACTGAGTCTTCCACAAAATTCCATTGTCTGAGAGTTTACTATCAGACCATGATTTGGATGGATATGGCTAAAGAAATGAATCCTGTGGACTGGGGTTGGAAACTCGGTGGCGGTGAACTTGTACCAGTAATGTGTGATATAACTGCTGCACCAGACAGTCTACGGCAAATTATACACTGCAATTATAAAATTGGTTGCAGTGGTACCTGCTGCAGTTGCAGAACATACGGACTTCCATGCAGTTCTGTATGTGGACCGTGTCAAGTAACGAATTGTGACAACCAGGTGTTAGGTGACCTAGAGGGCAGTGATGAGGATGAATAGAAAATTAAGGAGTTACTGTTTTATCCGCATATTGCTGCAGTTTTCTTAACCTAGTTTAAGGGGTTCTTTGTTGAATATGTAGTTTAAAAAAAAGGAAACAGATCAGTTCAAATGTATTATGATAATAAAAACATACAACTTGATATTTGTTATGACTGGTGTTGTACCTGCAATGCTCATTACATTGGAATCCAATCTTCAACCCATGGACCAAGTAATTGGTTAAAATGAATTATGGGATCCCCCTCTGGATCGAAGCTTTCTCTTATTCCATCGAACAGATTCAAGCCTTCTTCCTTCGTACCATTCTGGGCATGCCTAACTGCGTGCCTTATGCCGTTCTTTGTGTCGAATCAGGCCAAATTAAGATTGAGACTCTAGCTTGGATTAGAGCTTCTAAATTTTGGTTAAGAGTCTTCTTTAATAAAGATCAAAATAGCCTTCTCTTTTATTTGTTAAATGACTCTGCCTTCTCAGCCAGGTCTTGGCTTCAAAAAATTAAACAATTTGGCATTGATACTGACCTTATTGGCTCTGTTTCCTTCAATGAGGCATTCAGAATCATCAAGCAGAGGTTTCTGGATATTCACTCCCAAACACTTCTTTCGGCTGCCTCTAAATTTTGCTCCCCTCTCTTTCTTCAAATCCCTGTCATTATCGGCAAACTTCCGGCTTTTTTCACATTTTGGAATGTTCCAAAGCCAGAAGGGCTCTATCACTTGCCCGATGTAATGTGATCCCCTCAGCAGTACTTTGGGGTAGATTCAGTAGAATCCCCTACTCAGATAGATTTTGTCCCTGTGATCTTCATACAGTGGAATCTACCGAGCACCTAATCTTACATTGTCCTCTTCATAAGGAGGCTAGAGACAAGTTCTTTAAGCCCTTGGCAGCAGCTTTTAATCAGATGTCCGATTCAGAAATTTTAAAAAAAATTTTTAGCTGTGACGAGCCTAATTTTATTCATCAGTTTGCACGTTTTATTTCCTGTATTGTGAATTCCAACCTAGCCCGTGTCACCAGGGATAATGCTACATGAGAACCTTTGTGGTTTTAGGATTTGTTTTGTCAGTTTGTTGTTTTACTGTATGTCTTTTGTATGCCAATAAAGGTTTGGAACTGGAATTACTTGACCATAAAAAAAAAACCTTGAGTTTGAAAAAAGAAAAAAGTTCTAAGCTTAAAAATAACACAGTTACATGATTTTGGCCGATTTTCATGGTTTGCGGCTGCCATCTTGAAAATAACCCACTTCCGGTTGTCAGGTTTTGGTAAGTTTTTTTCCTGTCACTCAGTACACCTAGTACTGACAAGAACAGTTGACAGACCTTTTGTTAGAATTAGTCCCGGGTCTAATGACATATTGACTGGACTATATATCTTCATGGTTTTCTCCTGCCTTTGCACAACCAGATGCAACATTGGAACACAGGCCATCTGAGTGCCACAATTGAAAAGGCCGTCTCCCATCTCACCTTGTCACAGAGGACCTGAAGGAAAGCTTTGGAAGTGCAATGAAAGCACTAGGCAGGTTGAGGAATGGACATACTGAAATATTCTACTTATCAGTCCTCTAAGATAGTCAAGGGCACAATCCCAATCTGGAGTTAGGCCTGCACTGCTAGGCCAGCAAAGTTTGGCTGGCACAAGAGACACCGTAAAGAATGTTTGGACCACGGAGTCAGAGAGGCCATCACACAGACGTGCACCATCCCCCCCTGACTCCGTAAGTGGTCCAAATATGCTTTACGGTGGCCGTAACTGTGCTGGCCTATCTTTGCTGGCCTAACTCCAGGTTAGGATTGTGCTCCTAATGATCTCACACAGTTCACTGGCTGTGTAGACTTTAAGATAGTCGTGTTTGATGGTGTGTAGGACAATGAATGTTATCCATTAGCTTTCTGAAGGTAGCTTGTATCATAGAGGAGGAGTAGGTAGTGGTGCCCCGTGAGGGGGGGCAGGGCGCTAAGTAAGCTGCCCCTCACTCTTGGGGCCATTCCAAGGGCCAAAAACAATGTGGAGAGCAGCTTACACAGCAAGTTGCAAAGCCATTCAAAACGTAGCACCCCATCCCCCTTCGGGATACCACTAGTAGTAGGCATAGGTACAAGGGCAAGTGCCGGTGTTTCATATACAACCAATAGCACATAGTAGGTGCAGGAAGGATGTGAGCTTCAAACATCCTCCCAAAATTTGTCTCTTGTGAAATATATCAGGTAGAGGCAATTAAATGAAATGGTCCTTGTATTATTTGAAAGAAATTATTAACACTAGAGGACAAATGTCCAAAACCTTACTCCCAACCAGTTATTTCAGGATTCCAATTATGTTCAACCTTCATCTCCTTTTGTCTCACTTTTTAAGATCATGAGTCTGCGAGCAGGGGCTTGTTTTTCTGTTTTTGTATGGTGCCCGGTTTCTGTTAGGTTAGGGGAAAATCCAAAACAGCCTTCCAGTTTCATCACCCCGTTTGCAGGCAGTGAAACTGGAGGATAAAGTCAGTGATTTGAGGGGGAAATGGGGAGAAAGAGAGGCCTTATTGGCAGCAGTGGCAGGCCTCTCAGCAGCTTTACAGCTTCCATTTTTAATTTTCTTAAAAGCGCAATCCTAACCTGTCGTTAAGCCAGCACAGTTCGGCCAGCAACGTTTGGCCAGCGCAAGGGACAGCATAAAGTATATTTGGACCACTCTTGGAGTCAGAGAGGCCAGCCCACAGACGTGGCCTAACCCACTTCCGGAACAGTGGGTTGCAATCACATTTTTTACAGATTGTGAGGCTTGGGGAGTCCTGCGGGGTTGTCCCTGGGGCTCCCCACACACCCCGGAGGCCAGTGCTGTGAGGGGTAGGTAAAAACACTGCACCCAGGGCAGCAGTGCGATCCTAGGAACTGTGTTGCTGCCTTCATCCTCTCCCCACCCCTTAAAGGAATATAGGCCAGTGCTTCCCAGCATAGTGGGTCACACACACACACACACACACACACACACACGAGGGCTTCCATTCACAATTTTGGAAACATTAGAAAAGGAATATTTAGGCATCATTACAAAGCCACAATTACAAGAACATATTCTTATTCTACAAGGAGACGCCAAATCTGTGATCCTGTGTTTTAATGCTGTTGTGGTTATTAGCTGCATATCCCTGTTATTGCTATTCTGCAAGCAAGCACCATTCCTGAAACTGATTGATGTTTAGGAATAAAGCACATTTATTACACGTTGCCAACTCCTAAGGACCAATCTTACAAACCGGAATGCCTTCACAAAAATGATGATGCCTCATCTTTCTGGAACTAATCATTGTAGAAGAAAGTTAAAAGGGTGAAAACATGATATCTCTCCCCCCACCCCACCCTGCCAAACAACTTTCACTGCATTGTATCACCATTCAGCTACAAAATAATGATGGTCTTTTATCTGCCAAAGGTGACATTGGTAGAAAATGTCTTTATTCCGCTGAAGGTACAGACAGAGAAATTAGTTTGCACTGTGCTGTATAAGGAGCTTTTTCTACGTGAAAAGTCAATGTGGAAAGTGAGTGTTTTAGGAGATGAGGGACACTTTGTACCAAGTTAGAGCAATGATTGGGTTCTCCAGGCCCAGAAACGGTCCCCCCAACTCTTTCTGCTTGAGGTATAAGAACTGCTCACTTAGATCAGCGGTCTTCAAACTCCAGCCTAACGGCCGGATCTGGTGACCGCTGTTTCCCTCTGCCGGGTGACTGGCACTTACTATTTTCACTGGGGAGCATTGGGACAGCCATGACTACAGCCCCCAAGTGTGGCCACAGCCAACCGCTTCCAGGTTCAGCCACCCCAACAGGCCGTGCCCGCAGCATTTGGGGAAGGTGTAGCTGGCCGCGCTAACACTTGGGGGGGCTGTAGTTGTGGCTGTCCCAGCTCTCCCCGGCGGAATGGTAAGTGCCAGTTGTGCTGGGAAGACTTTTAGGTGTTGCAGTGGTCTCCAGTTTGGAGACCACTGATTTCAATCAAAGGCCCATCTATTCCAGCATCCTGTGGCCTACAATGGTCAAACATGTACTCCTGACAGCCCACAAACTGGAAAGGAGGGCAACAGTCCCACTCTGTTGCTCAACCCCACTCCAGTAACTGGCATTCAGTTATTGCTCCTTCTGAGGGAGGTCCCATCAGCTGCGCCGGTCAAGCACCGCTTAGCTCTTCTGGTAAAGGGCCGCGCCGAGAGCATGCTAGAGCCGGGCAGGAGGTATAACGGAGCAGCACCATGGACAGAGATGGGATACGGCCATTGGGCCATATCCAAACTCCTGTCCCTGGTCTAGGCAGGCCCAATTCAGACCACTCCTGGCCGCATGGACTTACTCCTGCCATTTTGCTGGCACAGATCCGAGCAGCCCCATAGGGCAGGCTGGGGCTTACCCCAGGGCAAGGGCAAAAATCCCCTTGCCCTGCACAGAGCCACTGCTGGCTCTCAAAGCCCAACCCTATACGTGTCTGCTGAGAAGTAAGTCCCATTATAGTCTATGGGGCTTGCTCCCAGGAAAGTGTGGATAGGATTGTAGTCACAATGTCATTAGGATGCAACACAGGTGAGCCAGCTTGTCTGTTCCACCACAGATTAGGATTGTGCCCTCAATCTAAGACAGAAGCCATCACTTCACAAAGTAGCCGTGACCCTGGTCCCTTAAACCATAAGAGGTGCCGTGCAAACAAAGAAATTATTGCATGCTGTCACTGACCACTTTGAGAAGGTTCTGCTGTTTGGGCAGTGATCCCAATACCGGTCCCAGGTTCCTGGAAAATATTCATATCCTCAGCACCTAATATTGTTCATTACGAAAATCATGTGATCCAAGTTTCTCATCATCTTGCCACATACTTATTGCAAAGTGAGGGGTCCGGTTCGGACAATACTTTCTGACGTGGCTCCAGGCCTTGCAATGAGAGACATGCACAAAATTAGATCATGTGAGAGGGAAGGTTGAATGAACCCCCACCATCACCTAATTAAAAGAATGAACTCGTGGTAGGGTAGGTAGCTGTCTAGGACATATAATCTGAACAGCCCTATAACAAGAAAGGAGCAACCATAGATTTTATAGTTGCATTGCTCTCTTACTTTGTATATAGGCTATTTTGCTTTAAACTCTAAACTAGTTCAACTCTCTTTGTACAGTTCTTTTTTTCCACTTTAGCTTCATTAGTGAACCTACTGTTCATCACATCTGGTCCAGCCTATTGCGTTGAATAGGGCTGTTCTTCGAGAGGTGGAAAAGAGAACATAACTGGTTCACAGGGTTTTTAAGCAAGCCTTTAGCTTAACACTGGAATGTGATGATGGCCCATTTCTTTTGACATTTTTTCTCCTTTTGAGTGTTGAAATTACAACAGATCTCTCCAAAAGAAAAGTGTCAACCACGTACTGGATATGTGAATATGGAAATCGGCCTCTCTTAGAATATAATCATTTTATCCTTCACTGTATTTCCTAAGTATTATAAAATGTTTCAGTTTAACAAACTTGTGGTCTAATCCTGTCCGCCTTGGCAGAATCTCGCATTCTGCAGTCGTAAACAGTGTAGTGCCACACAACACTGCAGCCAGCAGCTCCCCTCGCACACCAGCTGGGGTGGGCCATATGTGCTTCATGGGCAGTTCAGGGCAGGGAGGGGTCAAAACCATGGGATAGTTTGAGGGCAGTTGTGGGAGGACCATGGCAGCAGTTGCATACACCAGACCCTATACCCAATTTTCCAACCTGCCCTTCCTCTCCTTGGACTGATACCAGCAAGATAGCTGGCATGGATCCAAGGAGACCCACAGATGGCCTACCAGGATGCAAGTACAAAATGTTTTTTACTTACCTTGCATTGGCCACCTGATTGCCCCACTACCATAACATGCAGTGTGCAATCCCTCAGCGTGGCTTCATGTAATGGAATGGCAGGAGAGAGGATTGGGCTGCCAGAATTTTTTATCTCAGTAACAGCACTGGAAACATTTGTTTGCAAAATAACTTTGGACTGTATACAAAGAAAGTCACAGTAGACTCTAAAGTCTCATTGAAAGCAGTCGTCCCTCCTTATCCCAAGTCTTGGTAGCCACATATTCCATCAATCACAAATCTGTGGATCCCAAGACCATAGACTGTGGAACAGTCTCTGTTACTCCTGGAAGTCACTTCTGGGTCACGCTGGGGCCTGCAAACATCTCCCTGGCACAGCCAATGGAAGCATTTGGAAATGCTTCTCTGATGCATTCTGGGGCATACTAGAGCCAAAGAAGGGAGTCATGAGCCTCAGCATGACCTGGAAGTGACTTCAGGGAGTGCCAGAGATTGCCCTGCAGCCAGCGCTGCAGTAAGGTAGGAGCATGTTGTGTCAAGGGAGGGGGTTGCGGGCCTTGGCACAACCCAGAAATGGCTTTAGGGAGAGCCAGATTGCTCTGCAGCCAGCACAGTTTGCAGCACTTAGGTAGGGACCTCAATTTTCTTTTACTTGTTTTAACATTTTCAAAGTGGACTTCTCTATGCACAAATTTTTGCATCCATGGCAGGTCTAGCAGCCAAACCCCCACAGATGCTAAGGGGCCACTGTAATGAAACTTCAGTTCATAATGACCAACCTGCATCATTGACATTGTCGGTATTTATGGCCCAATCCTATTCCTCAGTTACGTTACCAGAACACGCATTCTGGCAGAGTAATACTCTTCCATGTCCTCTCAAACTCAACACACTGGAGAGTGTAGCCTGACCACCGCTGGAAGCAATATGCAGCATGGTCTGTGCGGCAATGGACTGGGGATGCCTCCCACCGCAGGGAAGAAATGTATGTATGGTGCCAAACGGCTACTGCTGCATCCTATGGGTGCAGCCATAGGAGGCACTTCAGGAGAAGAAGACCAATGGGCCTCCTCAAGTCTGCACTGGCTATCTTGGCCTCCATGCACTTGAGGGCCTCCATGTAGAGCTGTGCGGCCTGCCCCCCTCTCCACCCTCTCCCTGCCCAGTTCTGCCCTTCCCCTCACCCAGAAAGAATGCACAACCAGCAACAACACTTGTAGCCTGCTGGCTCTGCATCCTCCGGGCACTGGGACAGCACTGGCAGTAAGCTCTTACTGCTGGCAGTAGAAGTGCCTTACGGAATGTTTGCAACACCAGTGCCAGCGATAAGGGCTTACCGCCCGCACTGGGCCACGTAGGATTGGGCCTTCACTTGGTTACTTGGAACCAGCTTGAAATGGTCCTGTGCAACAAAAGGAAAAAGGACCAGAAGATTGCACACGCACACATGCACGCACGCACGCACGCACCATTTGTACCTGTAGATAACAAACTTTAACAAACTTCTTTTGGAAAAAGTGAAGATTTTGCATTTTGCTGACTGTCTTGTCTGTCTTTCTTTCGCTATGTTCCCACTGTATCCCCTGGATTCAGTTATATAAATAGTACACCTCAGAGATTAATCAGCTACAGCTTTAGTGGATTGTGCGATCAGGGTCAATTTTAATTGGTGGTGGCAAATTTTTATCGTTAATGGGGAAAGAAAAAGATGACTTTGTTCTCTAACAATGCGTGGTAGTCTCATGCCCACCCCCTTAAATTGTTACTTATTTGACTCCTGAAAAGAACCTATATTGAGGCTTTGAAATATGCATGTTTACCTCAATTTAATCAGCAAATTAGGTAAGATGATCAGTTAAAATTGTTGCATTGGATGGTGTTATGTTCCACTTATTCCATTTTAATCTCTTGCAATCCTTTGAGGAACATTATGCAGCACAAAAGTCTGGCTTGCACAAGTCAGTTAGACAAGTTCTATACCAAGCCCTCACCATATTTGTGATTACAAAAGGAAGTTTCAGTTCATTTATCCTGATGTAGAATACATAATGTGTAGACTGGTCATATGTTTGGGATATACATCATGCAGAAGTCTCACAAGCACTCCGTTTACAAGGCTTTCGATTTAAAAAAATAAGAGAAAAGGAAGCCCTGTGCTAGAAGGAATGTGTAGCAATACTAAGCTCACAAAATTATATAGCATACTGGAACTTCTTTTAAAAGAAAGAAAAGAAAGGAAAAACCTTTAACAATTGCTCAGTGGTGATTGCTAGGATAGCCCAGCGACAAAGAGTGCAAATCTAGACTTCACAGGTTCAAATCTCACCCCTGCAATGTGGTGATCTTAGGCAGACCTCTGCCTCAGTTCTCCAGTTGCAACAGGGGATAATAATACTTACTCCTGTTATAGGGTTATTATGTGATCAGCAACAGGATAATGCATGTGAAATGCTTTGCACACTCAGAAAGCACTTTGCAAACACACGTATTATTATTAAATGTCTCGGTCTGATAGTTTTGGAAATCAAAACTTGCAAATTGCTAAACGAAGCACTCTTCAACGATAACAATAAAATATGTCAATTAGACTTGTCTTGCATGTACGACACTCACGTTGCACTTGCTCTGTTGAGTTCATGAAAGCTTTTTCTGAAATACATTTGTTAGTCTTTATGGTATGATATGACTCCTTACAACAGATGGGCAGCCCAATCTAAGCTGTCAGACCATCCCGGGAGCACAGTGGTAGCCTGGCAGCCACAGGAGGCTCTGCAGGAGAAGGGGACATTCATCCCTTTTCCCGTGGTAAGGGCACAGGATGGGCGAGTGGTCTATTCTCCATTTAGCCAGTTCAGAGGCAAGGCCCTCCATGTAAGGCCATGGGGCCAGTGATGTCATGCACCCACTACGCACCACTACGCGAGTACCGGTTCCTAGAAGTTGAGCTGGCCCCGCCCTCTCAAAGCTGGCACCTGCTATTTAACCAGGGAACAGTTGAAGCAAAATGTGTATATACACATCTCTAGAAAGCAAAGCAATAGAAGTTAAATCAACACTAACCACAAGCTGAAGTTCTTACAAACATGATCACATCCATGACAACAATCATGACATCACTTCCGACTTATGACATCACTTCCGGTGGGCAGACCCCGACAAGTGCCAATCAAAAGTGGGTACCTGTTCCTAAATCATTTGGATGACACCATTGCATGGGGCCCTACGTGGAGGTCAGAATCTGGCAGCAAGAGTCGCTGCTGGTCCCACTCTCTGCTCCACGCCCCCACCCCAGAACACCCTTCCACCCTGCCCAGAAAGGCTGCAGCGCTGGCAACCAGTGAACTCACCATTCACTGGCTTGCGGAGTTCCCTCTGGGCAGTGCAGGACTGGTGTTGCCATTGCATCAGCCCAGCTCCGGCAGTTATGGCTTACTCCTGGCACTGGAGGTGCTTGATGGCACCTTGCATGACCAAGACACGGGCAGTATGCTTGTACCACCCACGATAAGCCTGATAGGATTGGGCCCTAACAGTATAGTACTGTGCATATGTACTCAGAAGTAAAAAGAAAAGAAAAATCTAGACAAACATCTCTGGATGTTTCTTCACAATATCTAAAGTTGCCCTTAGATGCTTGTATGCCATCTAGCCGCAAGTCATTTCCAGCTAAAGACATCTCCACTGTATGGTGAAAGTGGTCATAATGCATAGAGAGGTCGAGTAGAGCCAGGCATATACAATTTTCAGTATTTAGAACTGCCACATAAAATCGAAACAGCAGCAACAATGCACAGTAATGCTCTGCTATTAACTGCATCACTAGCATGCTACCATTTCCAGTTACCATGGGAAATCGCCTCACTTGCAGCATCAAGGCTGTCCAATGGGGGGGGGGAGGAATATTATTTCCATTACCCTGAATTTCTGTTTGGTTGTGAAGTGTGCATAGCAAAATTATCTCCCCTTGATGGCTTCTCCTTGTGTACCTAGCCACCCGATGGTAATTTTTGTACATAGTCCATAATTTAGAGCTCATCCATCAGAGTCTGTAGAGAAGCCTGGTTTGTATGTAGGAAAGAGGCTTGTTGTCAGACAGCAACACAGAACTTCATCCTTCTTTGTTTGCAGGATGGGTAGTTCAGGAGAAAAGTTCTTCCTAAAATGGGATGAGAATAAAGAAAAGTTATGAGCTGAGTGTATTGTCCGCAGATCCTTCTGGTGTCGTGAAGTAACTGCTGTTTCCACAGGCACTAGCCAAATCACAGATGCCATTTAAATTAGTTTAGGAGTCATTTTGTCTCCTTCAGAAATCTTGTGAATTGAAGTTCTGTGAGGAGGTGATCTGTGGTGTTTTACAGCAAATTCTCATTGTCATTACCAAATACAATTTGGAAGACTTGGCAAGGGGTGTGTGTGTGTGTGTGTGTGTGTGTGAGAGAGAGAGAGAGAGAGAGAGAGAGAGAGAGAGAGAGAAGGGGCACAGTCCTAACCCACATAGCAGTGACAATGGGGCATGTGCTGCATCCTGCAGTTGGAGGGCAGTCACAGAGGCCTCCTCAACATATAATAAGGGAATGTTTGTTTCTTTATTTTGGAGCTGCATTGCCCTTACCTCAGGGCTGGAAAGTTGGTTAGGATTGTGCCCACAATTAAATTGGTGATTAAAACAATGGGTTCTTTAGTGCAGATAGGGACTGGAAGTTGGCTTCATTTTCCCAAAGGTTCATGAACACCTTACAGATGCTCAGCTTTCAATTTCTGTACATAATGCCATCTTCCAAATTTTAAAGTATGAGAATACAGTATGTTCAATGCTGTTTTAGTACCTTGTGATGCTCTCTCTCTCTCTCTCTCTCTCTCTCTCTCTCTCTCTCTCTCTCTCTCTCTCTGTGTGTGTGTGTGTGTGTGTGTGTGTGTGCGCGCGCTAAAAACATGCCTATACATTAGTTTTCTTCTGCACATAAATGCATTCATTGGCCATTTTGAAAGATGTGCTTCCTCCACTGTTTCATTAAGCTGCCGCGTTATCGGGTAATTGTTTAACCATAAAGCCATCGCACTATCAAAAGGAAAGGTGAACTAATGGCATTTGCAAATGTCAGGGATTATCTTAACACTTTTATTATAGTTTATAAAAAGAAGGTTCAGGGCATTCCATGGCAATTATTTCCACAGAAATTGGTTATTTAAATAAATTGCTAATTATCTGGATATGACAGTATTGAAAACCCTGCTAATGAGTTATGTGATAAGTGCAGCTTTTGAAGGCCACCTACAGGTGGATGGGAGCAAAAGCAATATTGAATTAATATCCCAAATGAGGAGGTGGATGCAGATGTCTTGTTTATAATATTTACATTCATCTGTGCTCGCACTTCCCAAATGTCACGTTTCAGACTGCAAGTATATGAAGAATGTTCCTGTTAAAAGAAGGTTAGACTTGGTTTGCTTTCTTTGCTTGTTTGCCCTAATCCTTAAAATGTCTAGTTTAATTAGTATTTACAGTAATGTGTTTACCGTAAGAGGATGGCAAATGTTCCTATTTAATTCCCATTCTGCCATTTTGAGTGCCGATGTTTGCTCTTCATTCATTTTCTCTAAGAAAAAAAAAGATTGTGTGATTATCTTCAGCAATTTTATTAACTTCAGCAAAAGGAAGATAATTGCACATTCTAATAGATGGGATCCTAAGCATTCTTACTTGGAAAGTGACTCCACCACAATCAATGCAACATAACATCTCAGTTGTGACTTCGATCCTCTCAATCGTTCTCTGGTGAATAATGTGGAAATATGCACCATATTTATTTTGAAATATAACCCACACCATTTTGAAGTTTTGGCACTGGTAGTGACTGACAAATCTAGCTATTTGGCTATAATAATTCAAGGGTCTGTGTTGCCTATACCTTCAAGGGTATCACCTCTCCATCAAATTAATTTTTAACTCCCAAAGGAAAGGCTAAGAAATAGGCTCAAACTTCGACGCTCCCAAGCGAGGAAGTTCTAGAACTGTGGAGAAGAAGCAGGCATCAAGAACAGCTAAGGGCCCTTGATATTTGAACCTGGCACCTACATGGTATTACAAAGTGGGTGTCCTTGGAGGATAGTGGAACTCATAAAGGGGGGGTGATTGTAAGGGAGAGTCAGAAACTGAAGCCCTTGAGTGGTGCCATCTTAAACACGCACACACACACACTAATCGCCCCTGCTCAGATACAAAGCAAGCGCGAATGAGCTTGTGTGGGAAAGAGACTTGACAGGAGGCTTTTTTGGATCCTGGGATTTAGGCCTTTACCTACTCCCCCCTCACTCCCATGTCAAAGCAAAATTCCAGCAAAACTAGCTGCTAACCCTTCTATCGCTTAACAGAATTAAATTATTTATAGCTGTGTACGTTGGACAGCCCAACCCCACATAAATCCCTGCATGGTGACACAGTGTGCCCGCCGTGGGCTAAGCTGCATCGTGTGGGATTGTTTGGGCTGCTGCAGGTCCCCTCACGGTCAGGCCATTTGGCCACTTGCCCCGGGGTAAGCCACAGCAGCCACAACAGGTCAATTTGGACCAGAACCAGCAATTACACTGACACAGGTCTGTGCAGGCGGCTCAGGCCTTAGAAGGAGGTTTGGAGGTGGCATGCATGGATCCCACTTTCTTCTTGGTCCAATCAACCCGCCTTGCCCTGTTTCTGCCCCTTTCTGCTCTCCCTCAACCCCTATGCTGGACTTTTCTGATCCAGTGGGCCACCTGACAACCACCGGCGCTACCAGGATGGTTCTAGCCTTCCCGCTGGCACGCCTGGGCCTTGCACTGTTGCAAAACGCTTTATGGCATTTTTGTGACAGCATGTGCCGGCAGAACGTGTGTTCCACCAGTGCTGGCCCGCCTTAGGATTGGTCCGTAATTGAATCCATACCTTGAATTGTGTCCAGATGACAATGGGGCGTCAGGGCAGAACACTAGTGCAGCATGCTCTTGGATGCAGGCGCATATCTTACCAATAGCCTGGGATGGTGCGAGCCATGGGCGCCGGGCAGCGGCGGGGCGCCATTGTGCATGGTCCGGGTGAAACTGCACAGTCTTTGGCCCTCCCGCCTGCCCACGGCTCCCTTACACTCGGAAATGGAGCGTTTCCGAGCTAAGGGAGGCATGTCGGGACGACAGATGGGGGCGGGGCGACGTCCTGGGGGCGCGGTTTCAGCGCCAGCCATGGGTACGCTCAGGCCTCCGTGCGTGCCTGCTTGGATGAGTCCCCCCCTCCCAATTGCACTCTCACACACACACATACTTACCACAGACTGATGGTCCTCAGTCACTTTTTTCTTTTAATAACAGCATAATATCCAAAATTAACCTCAGTTCACTAACACTAAACTGTATGTTTAATATTACGTTCGCTTCTTAGTTTATTCTTGGTTCATGTTTAATATAGTGTTGAGTGAATCTTAAATTTAATTTTGCAAGGAAGATCCATGCTGTAATTACTGTAACATAAATAAATTAAAGCTAAAGTTTGCTTTGCTGTATGCAGTACACTATTGAGAATTATGATCCAATTTCATTTTTATGCCAGAAACACTACACAATAGATATTGCAGGAAGGCTTTTTTTTTTTTTTGGTGCATGTTTTGTTTTTGTTGATAGGGTAGAAGAAACAAACAGACTTTAAATTCTACATGGTGTGCTGAAGAGTATGTGATGAAGAAAAGGTGTGTGTGCATGAACATATGGACTAATATTTCCACCTAGTGAAAACTGTCATGCAGATATGCCACACTGAACAATAAGCACGTGATGATCATATATCCTTCACCCAATAAGGAATATTGTACCAACTCTGATGAACCATATCATGAAGATCTACATTCTAACAAAGAAATTCTCATGTGATGGAACCTTTTTCTATCATCATCGTCCAAGTTTCCCTGCCCCCTTTGTCAGCCCAAATAGGCTTTAGACAGGGTGGGGCATGGGCCTACCAGTTCCCCATGCATCTTCTGGGTAGTATATAGTAAGGGTTCAATCCTAAGTGAGAGATGGGCCAACACAAGTCCCCTGCACCGGCCCAGGAGTGTCGCAAATGTACCATAAAGCACATTCACACCTCCTTATGAGCAGACTAGGCCAGCACAAGGATGTGTACCAACCTCCCTGCACCAGATCCGGAGCGGGAGAGGTAGGGTTGTGCCAGCTGAGGGAGGCTGGCATGGTGGGGGGGAGGTTGGAGAGGATGGTGGGAGGAGGGATTGGAGGCAGGTAGGGTGAATTTTGGGAAGGGGAGAGCGGAACACTGCACAGATCAGGCCAAGGAAGAGGTAGCAACACCACAAGCCATAAACTAATCCCCCTCCCATCCAGGCTGGCATTACACCAGTTACACTGAGTAGCCCCATATGGGTGGCTGGTGTGCGACATAGGGTAAGGGGGGGAAAAGTCACGCCCCATCCACCACCTATCTTGCACTGGATGCCACGCAGGCCACTCGGCTTGCCTGTTCCAGCACAAGTTAGGGTTGGGCTGTCAAGTGAATGCGTAATGGACGTCTGCCTTCACCATTTTCTGGGAAACATCCAGTATACGGAAGGTGAGAACCAGGGAGTGCTGAACACCTGGATATCATGCTATGTGTTTCTTTTAGTAGACATTAATGGAGAACTGCTTGGGTGACACATAGCTTGGTAGCAGCAATTCAACTCCTCTGCCATCTAATTAGGCACTTAATCACTTGATTCTTGATATGCAATTTCTAACCCACACTTCTGTTGTTGTTGTGCCATATTTAAAAAAGAAGCATTCCACTCCAGGATATCATGATACTGGCTCAGTTGTGTGTTGCTTTTTTTTCCTGCAACTGGACCATAGTCTCAAAATCAATGTTTTTTGCAGTGTGAAAGAGCAAGTCCTACCAGGATGACTTTAGGAAAACTCTTTATATTCCTCCCTGTATCATTGAGATTGATTTTGTTAAGCTAACTGCAAATATCAAGCCATCCATTAATGCCCAGTGGGAATTATATGCCCACTCTCTAGTCCCTTCGTGATTTTGTTTTTCACTATGCTCTTTGCTTATATGCTCTTTTAGGTCTTTTTTTTTTTTTTCAAGAATTCCCAATGCTGGTCAAACACTGGCCAGAGTTTCTAAAGAAGTCTATAGTGGCAGTAGTTAAGATAAACCTTTATTGGCCTACAGATTGGCATTAACCATACAAACAAACAGTTTACAGAAGTCTAAGCAGGAGCTTCTGCTCCACTAGCAAAAGAAATGTTGCTTCTCTCCCAATGACTTTTGGGGGACTAAGGAGAAAGACCCATTTCGCTGAGAAAGACCCATTTTCTAGGGCAGTATCCAAATAGTTGGCCTGAGATTCCCCATGGATTGCACAGTAGAAGAGAATATGGGATGAGGTCTCCACAGCACCCAAGTTACAAGGGCAAAAATCATCAGGGAATGGGATCTGCTGTAAATGGCTGTAGTTATTTTCCCCCTGCAGTTTGGGATTAAGAGCCTAAGGGCGCAATCCTAACCTGGAGTTAGGCCAGCAAAGTTTGGCTGCCACAGTGGACACCGTAAAGTATGTTTGGACCACTCTCACAGCGCAGTCCTAAGGATCGCGCGGCTTCAGTGCAACGGGGTTGCGCCCATGCTGCGCACTTAGTGCGGACATGGGGGTGCCAATCAGCACCCCCTTGTCGGCGCTAAGGCAACAGGACTGGTGCTGCTGGCAGCGCCGGACCTGTTGTGCTCATGCAGCACCACCCTTGTGTTGGCCAAAGCCGGCCAGTGCGAGGGAGGCTCTGTCCCATATCGGGACGGGAATTGGTGGAAGGGAGGCGGGGGCGGGACTTGGGCAGGACGTTGGTGGGCTTGGGAGGTGGCCATATGGCCACTTCCTAAGCCAGGCCACGAGGCCCCGATTTGGGCCACAAAGTCTCCTTGGATCTGCGCACGCTCTTTAGCGGGCACAGATCCAAGGAGCAGATAGGGAAGGCTGGAGCTTTCCCTACTGTAAGGGAGCGAACGCGCCCTTGCCGTGGGGAGGGGCTCCAGCCACTCCTATGCAGCATCGGATATGGTGCTGCCAAGTTGGCCTCGCCATTCCGGCGCTGCATAGAATTGCGCCCTCAGAGTCAGAGAGGCCCGAAGTTCTCCTTGCGCCATCCTCCCTGACTCCTAGAGTGGTCCAAACGCGCTTTATGATGGCCTTGGTGCCGGACAAACTTTGCGGGCCTAACTCCAGGTTAGGACTGCGCCATAAATTAAATTTCTTTTTGCTCTCTGTTTGGCTTCAGTTTCGCATGGCTTCTGACCATGCACGGTGCAATTTCATTTCACAAGCATGCCTGTATAAAGGGAATGATCTCATTCTTGATTTCTGGTGGGTCACTGTCCCTTGAAGACAAATTGACATGCCATACCTATCAGACAGCTTGAGTTCTGGTTCTGGAGCAGATGTTGATGGGACCCAAGTTCAGCGCTGAAAATGGGGGAAGTGCTGGAGCAGATAAATAATGAGGAAGAATCTATGCTGAAGCAGCTGAAGGTGGCATAACCCTAGAGGATAATTCATATGCTGAATCAGGAGCAGATGTCAATAGAGACAGCTTGTCTGAGTATTTGGATGCTGATTCAGTAGCAACTAGCATTGATGGGATGGGCTTGTCAGACATCCTGTTTGTAAAGACCAATGTTGGCTGTAAAAATGGTGGGTTGTTAGAGGGAGGTGACATTTCGCCGGAGGCAACGAGCGCAGAAGAAACATCTTTCAAAAAATGACAACACAACAGATTTTTTAATGTTCTGTCGAGAAGCCATATCAGCAAGCAGATTCCTGCTTTCAAAAATTCCGTTAAATGGCCTCCAAATACGTAAGGCACGTTAGACCCACCTTATTGCTTACTCACCGTGGCGCAGTGGCGTAGCAAAGCTTTTGAAGTGTCTAGAAGGGGCAGGGTCTGTCAGCCTGCTCACTTGTTGAAGGATCCTCCCATAAGTGGTAGTGTGTGCTGTGCAGTTGTGTTGTACTTGTACCTAAAAAGGTAAAGGTTTCCCCACAACCGAATGGTCTAGTCGTGACTGACTGTAGGGGGCGGTGCTCATCTCCGTTTCAAAGCCTGTAGAGCCGGCGTTTTGTCCAAGAACAAGCTTCCGTGGTCATGTGGCCGGCATGACTATACGCCGTAGCGCATGAAACGCCGTTACCTTCCCACCGAAGTGGTCCCTATTTATCTACTTGCATTTAGGTGCTTTCAAACTGCTAGGTTGGCAGGAGCTGGGACAAGCAACGGGAGCTCATTCCGTTGCGGTCTTGAACTCCCAACCTTCTGGTCGGAAAGCCCAGCAGTAGCGGTTTAACCCACTGCGCCACCACGTCCCTGTGCATGTACCTATTATGACTTAAATTCAGATCTTCACTGATGGAATCTGGAGTAAATACATTTTGGTGTATATCCATCTTGATACATGACGTATGTTCTCTTTTGGGACAATAAAAATCTTTTGGGTCAGCTTTGGTTACTTGCCTAGACATCTAGGAGTGTGGTAGACAGCCTAAGCGTATACAGTGTGGAAGATCTTGCTGATGACATTTACTTCAAGCTGGTGTTATGATGCTGTCCATTCCAAATGTATGGCTTTTCCTCAAAAGGACTCTAGAAACAGCCACTCCCCCCCCCCAATTTGTTGGCAATAAGAATGAGGCCAGGGTAAATTTAAAAAATCCTGTGAACCTTGTGCTTGAGGAGAGAATTGAACATGCCAAGTAGAATGCTGGAAATGATTTTGAGCTCTTTGAAATTCAGCAAAAAGATGGTGTGCTTTTGATACGATGTGAGGTAACGTGTGGCTTTCTATCTTATTTGATTGGAGCTCTCTCTCCCTCTCCCTCCCCCCCCCCTCTCTCTCTCTCTCTCTCTGTGTGTGTGTGTGTGTGTGTGTGTTCTGTTTAATATTTGGTTGAAGTTGAAGTTTGTGTGTTTTGCACACAAATTACACATTAAATGAAGAGCAAAAAACCAAAGGGAAGTGACTGAAGTAATCAAGCGGAAGAGGCTGGTCCACATATTGGGGGAAAAAAAACCATGGCAGGAAGTATGGAGTGGAAGAAGGAAAGATGAGCTGACAGTGGAGAAGCCTCCCATCCCTCACCCAGCCCACACACACTCACACTGTCTTGTTCCTTTGTGCAGGAAATGCCATTAGACCCATTGCCCTTCGAGCGGTTTCTACTATCGCTGCTGCTGCTCCAGGATTCCCCATCCTAGCCACAGGAGGTATCGACTCGGCTGAAAGCGGCTTGCAGTTTCTTCATAGTGGCGCTTCTGTTTTACAGGTATTATTTTTGCCCTTTTAGGAAAGTCATTTGTGAGAAGTGTGTGTTTTGTGATAACTGAACAGCTTGTTTTAAGACGGGAAGGAGGACATGCCCATGCATGCACACATATATTCCTTATTTTTCTTTAAGCGACAGAATCCTCATGGAAATCACTGTTTCAGTTGGGTACTGCTACTGCCCAAGAATAATTAGGAATCCAACGAAAGGAAACGTGGCTTAAGTTGGATCCATCTGAACTGGTGGATTTCCTTTACAATATCATTTACACAATGCATTCATTTGGGCTGCCCGGGGAGGGAGGAGAAGGTCCAGATCCTGCAATCATGCTGGATCCAAACCCCCCCCCCCATCCCCAGGCCGTGTGGCCCTGATTTGGGCCACTGCAAGCCGCTCGGCTGTCGCCCACTATCAGGCTGCCTGTGGCTTACCATGGGGCAAGGGGACATTCATTCCCCTAGCCCCACATTAAGCTGTTACTGCCTCCTAACTTGATTGGGATGCAGCGCAGGCCAGCTGGCTTCCCATTGGACTGGCATGAAAAAAGGAAAAAGGCCAAATGCAACAAATATCTCGCTTTATTATGGGGTAAAAGAACAATAATGAGGAAGGGGAATCAAAAAGATGATGCAATATTTGCATACTCTCACACAACTGGGCCCTAAGCATCAATGGTTTCTAGGCAGGAGAAAAGAGAAAAAGGAAACCAGTTGACATGCTTCATGGCTGAGAGGAGCTTAATCACAAGCCAGGTTTGCCACTCAACACAATGTGACTGCCAAATTGTTGAATTTGGCAGACATTAGTATACTTCCATAACCAAAAAGAACACTATTTCCATGTAGTGATGTACCAGTTTCTAGTGAGGATAGATGTCACCTGTCAAACCAAAAAAGGTTAATGGTCTTTGGGACGTGAGCTTGGAGCCTGTTGTAATCAAAGCTTTTTCTTTTCTCATGTTGCCGTCCTGGATCTACAGCAGTATTTATATCTGCAGAAAAGTATGATCAACAAGGGAATGTTCCATTGATTTCATTTATGACTGCTAATTAGAACTGAACCTCAACCAAAGGAGTATATAACTTCCCACAATTTGTCACAGAGCCTCTGAAGATTTCCATTAAAATGTTATATTAGCAGAAATATATTGCAGAGCTGCTTCCATTTGTACTCAACCGGCTTAAGGACTTTGATTTGACTTCGAAAATTGATGTCTTGATTACTTTATTAATGTATATTTAGGCAGAATGATTAGATAGGTGAATAGGTCTGTTACTCCTTTTTTTTCCTTTTTGGAGGCTTCTCTGAGTGTAATAATAAATTCTGAAATGTGACAGAGCAGAGCGAGACAGAGTGAGAGGGTGACACAAAATACTGGCGCAAACTGTCTCACTCTGTAACTGCAGGCAGCTTCCACACATCTGGCAATCAGAAGGGTAGGACCAAGTGGACCTCAGGAGGCTTCAGCACCTTTCTTTTTTAAAAGAAATAATAATAATAATAATAATAATAATAATAATAATATACAAAGTGTACAGTGAGTTTATGTCTTCTCCATTGAAATGAATGGGGGGGGTACTTTTCTACCGCATCTCTTTGTTTTAATGCTTTGCACAGTTTACCGATTATGGGCTCATACTGAGCCATTGCAGGCTCTGACGGTACTCGAGGCAGGGTGACATCATGATACGTCACTGCCCCCTTCACCGCCCCACCAGGTCTGAAATTGCTCCATTTAGGAGTGAGTCCAAATACAAGGGAGGGAGGGCAGGTGACACAAGGCGGCAGCCCCAGTGCCTCTCCAAAAACGGTACCCTGGGAAGCCGCCATGTGTCGCCCCACAAACGGCCCCGCCTCTGAGCACAAACATGGAATCGATGCACTTTTATGCCAAATGATTTCAAGGACAGAGGGTTAATGGATACAAACAGTGGTGTCATCTAAATGCTTTAAGAACAGGTACTCACTTTTGATTGGCACGTGTCGGGACCCGCCCACCGGAAGTGACGTCGTAAGCCAGAAGTGATGTCGTGGCAGGAAGTGACATGAAAAAAGCCCTTTTTGAGGCCTCAGATGATTTTAAACTGACCCAACAGTTGCAACAGTATTCCACAGCACCCCCAGAACATGTTAAGGAGGCCTGGCATCATGTTAAAACCCCAGAGCAACTCATTTTTCAGTGGCAAGGAAAGGAAAGGCTCCGCTCTCTGTCTGCCTGCCTGCCTGGCTCTGAGAACATGCAGGCAACTCAAATATGCAGGAAATTCAAACGTTGCAGAGGGCGGAGTCGACGAATGGGCGGGGCCAGCTGTAATCCTAGAAACCGGTACTCCCGTACCCCCGCGTACCCCCTGCATGACATCACTGGATACAAACATACAAGACTTTCATGGCTGGATGAGCCCAAAACATAATTTAAAACATCGCTCGAGTCTTTAAGCCATGGATCAAATTTGTTGTGGGAGTTGGTCCCAATGTCTCGCCTTGCCCTGTGGAAAGCATCTTCAGGGGTTGCAAAGAATTTTGTATCTTCTGCTCACTGTTAAGGACAAAAAGGAATGTTACTAAGAACAGTGAGAAGAGGATACAAAATTCTTTGCAACCCCCTGAATATTCTTTCCACAGGTAAAGGCGAGACATTCGTACCAAATCCCACAATGTATTTTAATCCATGCCTTAAAGACTTCAGCAATGTTTTTAATTATGTTTTGGAGTTAATGGATACTTAATTCTCCCACTGATACCAGAGGAAACTCCAGCCAGTGCTATTAGTGTACTCAGATCCACACCAGAAAAATCACTGATGAAAGTCCAAGTTGATCCACGTTAGTGGATCAGGTCCAGAAAGGGGAATAGGATACAGCATTTGCCAGTTTCACTGATCCCCCTCTCCCCGATGGGCAAAAATCTGCCCATCTTTGCCCTATCATCCCACTCTCCCCTCTCTGTTCCACCCTTTCCTCCAACAGACGCAAATCTGATGCTAGAGGGATGGCAGGCCTTCCCACTGGCACTGCAATCTGGCATGCTGTCACGGTATGCTTTAAGGCACATTTGCCACAGCCTGTCCTGTTGGAAATAACTCTGGAGAATTCTGAATGTGGACAGCATTCCAAGGTAAGTTCAGTAACACGCACCCTCTGCTGATGTGTGTGTTAGTGAACTAATGTGCTAGTTAGTGAACTAGTTAGTGAAGGTGTGCTAAGTGCAGGATGTGTGCTGCAGGGAGAAACAGAAGCAGCCTCAACAGAGGCAGTGGGAGTGATCTGAGAGCTTGGCATGCACAGTCACCCTCTGATGTGCTGACTTATTATTATTATTATTATTATTATTATTATTATTATTATTATTATTA
>JAJKFI010000065.1:7958596-7970856 GCA_029204185.1 Lerista edwardsae | reverse complement strand
TAATAATAATAATAATAATAATAATAATAATAATAATAATAATAATACAGGTTTCTCAGAAGACAGATAAGGTGGACTGGCACTCCCATCTCTTCAAGAACTTGCCACAGTTTGTTGTGATCCACACAATCAAAGGCTTTGGCATAGTCAATGAAGCAGAAGTAGACGTTTTTCTGAAACTCTCTTGCTTTCTCCATGATGCAGCAAATGTTGGCAATTTGATCTCTAGTTCCTCTGCCTCTTTGGAAACCAGCTTATACATCTGGTAGTTCTTGATTCACATACTGCTGAAGCCTAGCTTGTAGGATTTTGAGCATCACCTTGCTAGCATGTGAAATGAGTGCAATGGTGCGGTAGTTTGAACAATCTTTGGCATTGCCCTTCTTTGGGACTGGAATGTAAACTGATCTTTTCCAGTCTTGTGGCCACTGCTGGGTTTTCCAAATTTGCTGGCATATGGAGTGCAGCACTTTGACAGCATCATCTTTTAAGATTTTGAGTAACTCAGCTGGAATGTTGTCACCTCCACTAGCTTTGTTGTTAGTGAGGCTTTCTAAAGCCCACTTGACTTCACACTCCAGGATGTCAGGTTCGAGCTCAGGGACCACACCACTGTGGTTATCAGGAACATTTAGATCGGCCTTATAGAGTTCCTCTGTGTTTTTTTGCCACCTCTTCTTAATCTCATCTGCTTCTGTTAGGTCCTTGCCATTCTTGTCCTTTATTGTGCCTACCTTAGCATGAAATTGTCCTTTGACATCTCCAATTTTCTTGAAAAGATCTCTAGTCTCTCTCGTTCTGTTGTTTTCCTCTATTTCTTTGCATTGCTCATTTAGGAAGGCCTTCCTATCTCTCCTTGCTGTTCTCTGGAAATCTGCATTCAGTTGGGTATATCTTTCCCTTTCTCCCTTGCTTTTGGCTTCCCTTCTTTCCTCAGCTATTTGTAAAGCCTCGTCAGACAGCCACTTTGCCTTCTTGCATTCCTTTCTCTTTGGGATGGTTCTAGTTGCTGCAGCTGCTTCCTGTATAATGTTACAGACCTCCGTCCAAAGTTCTTCAGGCACTCTGTCTACCAAATCTAAGCCCCTAAATCTATTTGTCACCTCCACTGTATATTCATATGGGATCTGATTTAGGTCATACGTGGAGGGCCTAGTGCTTTTCCCTACTTTTTTCAGTTTAAGCCTGAATTTTGCAATAAGAAGCTCATGATCTGAGTCACAGTCAGCTCCAGGTCTTGTTTTTACTGCCTGTATAGAACTTCTCCATCTTTGGCTGCAAAGAATGTAATCAATCTGATTTCAGTGTAGACCATCTGGTGAAGTCCATGTGTACAGTCGCCGTTTGTGTTGCTGGAAAAGGGTGTTTGCTATGACTAATGTGTTCTCCTGACAAAACTCTATCAGTCTTTGCCCTGCTTCATTTTGTACTCCAAGACCAAATTTGCCTGTTATTCCTATTACCTCTTGACTGCCTACTTTAGCATTCCAATCCCCTATGATGAGAAGGATATCTTTTTTGCGTGTTAATTCTAGAAGGTGTTGTAGGTCTTCATAGAAACGGTCAACTTCTTCCTCTTCAGCACCAGTGGTTGGGGCGTAGACTTGGATTACTGTGATGTTGAATGGTTTGCCTTGGATCCAAATTGAAATCATTCTATCATTGTTGAGGTTATACCCAGTGGTGGGATTCAAATAAATTAACAACTGGTTCTATGTCCTTCATGGTGGCCTTCAGGGTGGCCGATGCCTTTCCTCCCTCTCCCAACCTAAAATTAACAACCGGTTCTGCAGAACTGGTGAGAACTGGCTGAATTTCACCACTGGTTATACCCCAGTACTGCTGTTCCCACTCTCATTTTCACTATGAAGGCTACTCCATTTCTTCTAAGGGCTTCCTGCCCATAATAGTAGATGTAATGGTCATCTGAATTAAATTATCCCATTCCTGTCCATTTTAGTTCACTAACTCCTATGATGTTGGTGTTCAGTCTTGACATCGTGCGTTTTACCACATCTAGCTTACCTTGATTCATAAAAACACGTTAGATTTTGATTTTGATTTTTTTAATTGACTTGTAAAGAAGGACAAGCCAACCTAGCAGTTCGAAAGCACCTAAAATTCAAGTAGATAAACAGGGACCACTTTGGTGGGAAGGTAATGGCATTCCATGTGCTATGGCGTAGAGTCATGCTGGCCACATGACCACGGAAGCTTGTCCTCAGACAAAAACGTCGGCTCTACAGGCTTTGAAACAGAGATGAGCACCGCCCCCTACAGTCGGTCATGACTAGACCATTCGGTCGTGGGGAAACCTTTACCTTTTTAAAGAAGGAATGATGTTGCAATAATCTCTAAATAAGAAAGGATTGAATCAAAACTGAAATCTTCATAGTGAATAAAAGCCAGTGCTAATAAAGAACAATATGAAACATTATAGTTTGTCTTGTGGAAAGGTGATGTGCCTTTTGGTGGTTTTACAGCCTCCATTTCACCTCCAGTAATGATCTGCTGTTTTCTTTTAGGGTTTTCTTTCTAAAAATATCTTGGCATATTTTTTTTAACTTACATAACCAGGGAATGAGTCTCTGCACAAACAGAAGTAAGGTTAATTTTAATCCATTCGACAGCCAATTTGAACATTTTAATTAAACAAGAATGTGCTGTGGTGATTTAGGGGGGAGAGTGAGACAAGACCTAGCTCTAAACCTCTGCCTCTTTCCAAATGTCATTAATTCCTTTTTTTCTAATTAGTGGGATGTGATAGGTTTTTGTAGGGATAGTTATTTTGCAAAGAGCTTTGATACATGTGAAAATCACTACTTTCTTTGCTGCTGAAAAATACAAGATGCCCCAGAGTAACTAGGAACGCAATCCTAACCTGGAGTTAGGCTGGCACAGTTAGACCAGCAAAGTTTGGCCAGCACAAGGGACACGGTAAAGTATGTTTGGATGACTCTCGGAATCAGAAAGGCCAGCACACAGACGTGCGCCATCCTCCCTGACTCCCTGACAGTTGTCCAAACACGCTTTACAGTGGCCCTTGAGCCAGCCAAACATTGCTGGCCTAACTGTGCCAGCCTAACTCCAGGTTAGGATTGTGCTCAATGTTACACACTTACAATTACCCTTTTATTTGTATCATTCCAAATGCATGATACTGCTATGACTAGAGGCAAATTAATCCGTAGATTTTTTTAAAGCAGTGTTGCATTCCTGTGCAACATATGTTTTTTTTTTCCTTTTTAAGTGAGCTCTTTTTTCCTAAATCTTTGATTTGCACAAATAAGACTTTCATCTCTTTTGCTCATATCTCTTTTCTCTCACGTATGTGCTCTACCAAGTCACATCTTTCCTTTGGTAGATTTTTTTTTCTCCTTCAAAAAGGGCTTTTGAGACAGAGACATGCGTTTTTAGAAGTCATCTCACTGTAGGAAATTAAAAATGGGGACAATTATAGAAAACTCCAGTTGAAAGGGAAAATGCATTACGGAAAATGCCATAAAAGCACACAAAATATTAAAGTAAAAAAATCACTTCACAGCAGCCCGTATGATTCAATTGTAGATCAATAGTGTGTAGTTAATGCATTAGCAGTAGAGCATTAATTTGCAATTACCGCAGGTGATCTGATCTTCTGTGCGCTGTCCATTGACATAAATGACCTTTTGTTGTAAAGGATTCTGCTGTCATTATTTCTAGCAGCTGTAACCGGAAAGGGAATAGAATGAAGGGGCTCTTTTCTACAGTGTGCCCTTCTACATTTTTTTTTTTTATACAACAGTGGCTCTTGAATATGAAACCTGGCCTAGATGAGGTATAGAATCCTTTGAACATACATAAGTTGCTATATTGGAAGAATGCATTTTTCTTTTTGATCAGGTATCAGAAGATGAGGCACAATGTATAGTCCTGGAGAAGTGCTTTTCTGTCTCTTCCATGGTGGATTCCCAAAGTGCAATGTGAACACTCAACATTGTACCATGGATGCTGTTTCTTCTGAGTGGACCTAAGCCTAATAATCAATCAATCAAACAGTATTTATATACCACTTTTCAACAAAAAGTTCACAAAGCGGTTTACAGACAGAAAATAAAGTTAAATGGCTCCCTGTCCCAAAAGGGACAAAATCTTAAAAATGTAGAACACCACCAGCAACAGCCACTAGAAAAGACACTGCGCTGGGGTGAAGAGGGACAGTCACCCTCACTCTGCTAAGTATAAGAGGAACACCACTTGAAAAAGTGCATCTTGCCCAGTTAGCAGGGGTTAATAAATAAGAATTATAGTACACTGAAAGAACGCATGCAAAGGATCCCAGATTAAAGTGCAATCCTAACCTGGAGTTAGGCCGGCACAGTTAGGCCAGCAAAGTTTGGCTGGCACAAGGGCCACCGTAAAGTGCATTTGGACCACTCTCAGAGTCAGGGAGGTTGGTGCACGTCCAAACATACTTTATGGTGTCCCTTGTGGCAGCCAAACCTTGTTCTGGCCTAACTGTGCCAGACTAACTCCAGATTAGGATTGTGCTCTAAATTATCCACATTTTCAGTTTAAAGGGGTAGCGAATGATAGGAAACCTCTGCCTAAATAGACAGTTCTGTGTTAGATAGGCCATGGACTGAAGGGCAGCACAATCTGTGCTGTGTTGGAACAAACATGTCTTAAGGCATGTTTGCATCATGCAATGTCAGTCCACAACTGCCAGATAAGTCAGTCCTGAAGCACGAGGCCATTTCTGGGCAGGGGGAAGGGCATTCTCTTCTCTCATATCCCTTGCTAACTGGGCAAGAGGCACTTTTTCAAGTGGTGTTCCTCTTATATTTAGCAGGGAGAGAGTAACTGTCCCTCTTCACCCCAGCACAGTGTCTTTTCTAGTGGCTGCTGCTGGTGGTGTTCTGCATTTTTTTAGATTGTGAGCCCTTTTAGGACAGGGAGCCATTTAACTTTATTTTCTGTCTGTAAACCGCTTTGTGAACTTTTGGTTGGAAAGTGGTATATAAATACTGCTTGTTTGCTTGCTAGCTTGTTTGCTTCTTACGGGCAGAGTGGCCCAGAGAGGGGGGAGGAGCTGGGATCCAGCTGTTGTGCTGGATCCAACCCTCCATCTCCGGGCTGCATGGCCCTGATCCAGGCTGCAAATCTTGCCAGGCTGCCTGCTCCTGCACAAATTAGGAGTCTGCCCTCATTTGGAAATGGCTTCATGTGTTCACAGTGTTGGAATTTAGGGCTTACCTTCTATGGCTTCCATGGAAAATCAGTATCAAAGAATGCTTGAACATTGTCACTCATATGGGACAAATTTCTTTTGATGATTGTGCAGCAGTTTTCTGCACTGAAATTTTGCTTATTTCTGGAACTGTAGGCAGGGTTTGACTGTCTAACCAAAAGTTGACTCTGCACATTTTCCAATTACGTTTGAGTCGTCTTCTCCCAAGAACTAACACAGCACAGAATGTCCAATCAATGTATTTTCCAAAAATGGACATTCTCTAAAGCTGCATATGGACTATTTTGCCAAGAAGTCATTTCCCAGAAGCAAATAAACTGAGATTTTTGTAAAATGTCTCAACAACGTCCATGTTGCTGTTCTTTTCTGGGCAGAAAGACAAGGAGAAGCCATCTCTTGGGTAGTGTGAAAGTGGGTTTTCTGGTTTATTCCTGTAGGACTCTAGGGGTCAGAGAACTTTTCTCCTCTCGTAGATGACAAATAAGTTTCTTTCGTGGACACAAAATTGAGTTCACAAATTCTTATAGCCAAGCTGATGGAGCTCGAAAGCAATTCGAACGGAAAGAAAATATAGCAGTATTGAAGGAAGAGGCTCAAAAGGATGAGAGGTTAATCACGCCAGGACTAAATTGAGGTCCCAAGACAGAAAAATTGTTTTGCCTGCTGGTTTTGATAGACTTGCCGCTTACAAAAATATGGCCTCTTGGGTATGTGCCTCAGGGGAACAACAGACTCCTGTTCTTAATGATATTGTTCATTACAGATCTCTGTTCAGAGTACCGTCTCTGTAGACCCAAGGAAACCCATCCTAAATAACGACAAGAGAGAGAGAGAGAGAGAGATTCCTTGAATTCTAACCTTTTTCTCTTGTATTGTTGGTATACATGTTCTAAGAGAGTTTTCAGATAGGTCTGTAGGTCTATAGGTGCCTAGGGCTGTTAAGATGATATTGGCTTTGTGGCAGCAAACTAACAGCCCAATCCAACCTAAATTCTATGTGGTGATGCAGGGGTGTAGCTTCCACTGCATCCCATCGACGATTTTTGGCTAAAGGAAGTCTTCTCAGGATAAGGGGACATTTGTCCCCTGGCTGAGGGGTGAGCCCCAGCAACCACTATGGGGTAACCAGATCTGTGCCAGTGATATCACTGGTACAAATCCACATTACTCCATGCACACAGATCAGGCCCAGGAAGGGAGTTTGGATTTGGCGTGTGCTGCCACTGCCAAACCCACCCATCCCAGGCCCTATACTCCCCCCTGCCCCATATGCTCCCCTTGGCTCTGGGTCATTTTATGCATTCTGGAGAACTTGGTGGTTGAGCTTTCCTGGGCAGTATTTAGGGTTGCAAACAGTGGTGGGGTTCAAATAAATTAACAACGGGTTCTATGTCCTTCAGGGCGGCCGCTGCCTTTCTTCCCTCTCTCAACCTAAAATTAACAACCGGTTCTGCAGAACTGGTGAGAACTGGCTGAATTTCATCACTGGTTGCAAGACACATTTTAATGTTCCCCTCCTAGGAAATGCCCTGCACATAGAAAATTAGCATGTGAGAGAGACAGGTTTGGCAAAGTTTTTCTCTCAGCATGCTTTTTCTAGGCATGCTTTTTCACAAGAGGGCAGTCTTGTGAGAAAGCTTTTAAACATACATGGACACAAACACACACAGAACAATTTGAATGGTAAGAATAAAGGAAATACAGGTGGAGCCTTTTTATCCGCAAGGATTCTGTTCCAGGAACCTTCATGGATGCCAAAAAAATGTGTTCAATGAAATCCCTTTAGAAAACGAAACATGTGCTGTTAATTAGCCATCACCAAAAATTAGCATTTTTTAAAAACGTCTCTTGCCATGGCAACATAGCTGCACCCTTGTCTAGGGGCTCAGAGCAGATTAGAATCCATTAGCTCTGCGATAAGACCCCTTCACTGTACAGCTAGGCGAAAAAAATGCAAATCAGAAGTGATTAATCACACTTCCTGGGTTGAGGAAGGAGGTCTTATCTCAGAGCTACTAATTTGCTATGAGTCCCTGGAGAATTGCTGCAGTCTTGTTGCCATGGTAACATGGTAATAGCTTTTTTAAAAAAAAAACACCTGACTGCTAATTAATGGCATGTGTTCGTTTAACTGAATGAGCCCTTCTCTTCTGCAATGGCTCTGCTGTGAGTCAAATCAGCGGATGGGAAAACTGCAGATGAGAAAGCTCCACCTGTATATCACAACATATACATATATTTCCAACAAAATGGATTGTTGCATGTTTCCTAAGGGAGTAAGAGGTTCCAGGGCCAACAGTGCAATCAAAGAGGATCATCAATGCAGGCGAGCAGCAGATTCTATGCTATGATTCTCATCAAATCCCCAGAAGAAGATATTCTTGCATTCCAAGGTGTCTAACTCTCAGCTCTCTCCAAGATTCTTCTTGTGCTCAGTGACATTTTAATGGGACTTTTCATACCCTTGGATAGCTACATTATTTTATGTTGGTCGATTAGCAGCGCCACACTTCTTTTAGATTTTAGATTTTAGAAACCTTTATTGGCATAACACATACAAACAAAAGGTAGGTACAAGTGGGAAAAAAATGTTTTGGCTATGAGGTAAGAGAGAGGGTTTAAGTTTTGGGTTTACGACACTTCTTTCTGAACAAAAATTGGAGACATTTCAATTACACCCAAAAATATCACATTAAGAACTCCCTGCCCTCAGAAAGAGAGTGAGTGAGTGAGTGAGTGAGTGTGTGTGTGTGTGTGTGTGTGTGTGTGTGTGTGAGAGAGAGAGAGAGAGAGAGAGAGAGAGAGAGAGAGATCTTGGCCTCTGATTATAAAGAACAAAGGCCAGAGCGTTAACTCTTGCAGAGATAGAACGGGCAGAGTTTTGTGGGGGTAAGTAATTTTACTGCATAAGAACCATCAGTTTCAGTGATCCAGTCGCAACTGATGTCGATATAATTCCCTGTCCACAGCAGAGGCTGATTGGAAAGAGGCATATCTTTAAGGAAAAAGAAAGATGGCAGTGTGTAGAATGAGTTAATTGCGGCACTCCTGCCCTGTCTTGTGTTGCAAGCAGAAGCCCAGAAGGTGTAACAGGCAGCAAAGCAAGTTAGGACTAGCGGGGTTTACTGCTACTGCCAGTGGGTTGGACTAGATGACCTTGTAGGTAATTTCTATGAGTCTATGACTACAGAACCCTGGAGAGCTTCTGACAACAGCCAGAGGTTGGAGGGAGGTCTTAGATGTTTCCAGCTCAGATGAACACTTCTTAGGCTTGTGGAGAGTGGAGGGGCAGGTCTCTGGCCTGCACTCTTGTGTTCTGCTATTGCATCACATTCTTCTTGGCCCATTCCCAGGACACACCGTTCTTGGTGTAGGAGGGTTTGGTTCTTCAATGGGTTTAAATTGAGTGTTGGCTTCAGGATAGCCAGGTTTCTGGGTGGGATCTCCAATTTTGGGGTTTCCTGGCTAGTAGGTCCAGGATTCAGACTGATGCCTGGGTCTGGGACCCCTTTCTGGTCTTGTCAACCTGACATCTCCTTTATAAGGATCTGACTTTCAGAACAGAAATCATGAAAAAGCCAAGCTTCAGATTCTAAAGGAATTGGTAGGAATCCATGTTTGCTATGATTTATTCCGATCAGATTCGTATTTAATTAGTATTTCAGACATGATATGTTTAATGGACATGAATGGGTTCTGTCTGTAGTAAAGTCATCAAGAATGCCAAGTTCATTATCTTACAAATGGACCTTCCTGTGTCATCACTCATTGACTATATCACCAAACGATATGACTTGATTTTATGAAATGTCACAGATTAATCATTCATCCCCAATAGAACTTCCTTCTCAGATGAAGTCAGCTCAAATACTTTTGAATGAAGACAAGTTCACACATTAATAAAACTAAGAGTCATGTGCTAAGCCAACAAATACTGAGACATCTAGTGGTGAGCATGTTAAGTGTGAATCAGCTCTCACAGTCAGATATAGTTGCTTACAAGAAAATGAGAGAGAGAGAGAAATATATTTAAGATAATCTATGTAAGCTCAAATTTAGCAGCTGAAAGTACAGGGGTACCACTTTCATTCTATATAAGTACACTGTGCACTTAGTATGAGTTTTGTAGATTGATCTGTAGTCTTAAGGAATCATTACTGAGCCATTAAAAGTCAATTGAAAATCAAAACAGTGGTTTTGCCATTGGTTTCTATGGAATCTAGGCTCTGCTCCAAATCTGTCAGAACTTTTGGTTTGGACGAATGGATTTGGATGCTTTATTCCTCTGGACTGAAATAAGAATATAAATTATAGTAAGGTAGTTCTAAACACATACTCTTGGACTTTATTTGGAAAATTTGTGCTCTTCAGTGTATTCTGCATTTCCTCTTTAACTTCATATACCATTCAATTCTGTGATCCCTTACCCCACAGCAAGCCTATGTCCCTCTGGAGAGGCAGATTGAGGCCATTAGGATACTCCAGAGCCCACTCCAGAGTAAGGATCCACTGCAGAATTCTGTTTCCTACAGAATTTCCACTGTCTGCTGAGGAACCTAACAACCTAATCTTATGCTGAATTGTACTATCCTTGGAAGACAGACCAAAGTGGGATGGAGGCATGAGAAGGACATGGGCAAAAGGAGGAGGAATCAACATATGCTGCACCCTAAGTCAGTATTTCTCAAATCGTGGGTAGGGACCCACTTGGTAGATTGCAACCTGATGCCAGATGGAACCCAGAAAGCTGGGGGCAGCCACTTTGAAAGCTGCAGACCGTACACTTGCTATATTCCTTTTGTGAGACTGAATTTTCAAGAGAGGGTTTTTTTTCTTTTGTTTTTAGTTCAGTGCTTTTACATAATATTTTACATTTATTATAACACCCAAATACGTAACGGTGGAAAGAGCAAGAGGAGGCATTTCTCATTATATTTATGCAATTGTTCCAAAATCTAGACACATCCGAAAATCCAGACACCTTCCTGTCCCAAGCAGTCCACATAGGGGATACTCAACCTGTACTATGTTCCCGAATTGTAACCAAAGCTAGCAAAAATAGAAATGATCTTGGTTATACTTTGGAAAAATCTGTTGATATTCATTAATGCTTTTGCAGCACTAAAGCAATTGGTCAATTTATCTTGTGTTTCTGGTTGAAATTTTAAAAATAAAAAAAGAATAAAGTCATCACAAATGTGGTTAGCATACACAGTGCAAACTCAAAGAAAGACATCACCATTTTGCTTACCTTCTGCGCATTACTATGGCAGAACAATTCAAAGGAAAGTCTGACAAATTAAAAGTAAAAACGCAAAACAGCTTATCCATCGCTGGACCTTTCAAAGATTTTAGAGTACAGAGTTTTTGTTGCTTATCCTATTGATATGGTTGGGATATTAGACACTGTGAGGTCAAAGCCTGACTTCCTAATAGGGTGGCATTTGAAAAGCTCTTTTATTTTGCAATCTTCTGCAGTTCAGTTGCAAAGCTGAACTAAGCCTCTCCACCTTTTTTTTGGGGGGGGAGCAAGATGGCATTCCGTCAAATGCTAGAATTTCACTTCAGCAAAGAAAGGAGGGGGGTAAATGATAGCAGAATGAGACGGGTGTGATCTCCAAAGAATGTGCTACCCTGTAACAGCATAGATGAAAGAGGCTGCTGTCTCAATTGCCAGGAAACTACTTTGAAACACAGTTTGATCTCCTCTGATTGTTAACATTATTGTTAAATGCAGTACATAGCAGTATCACTGTTTTGGTATTTTGATACAACAAATGGGGAGGAATATGGTAGAGCAGACAACCTTTGCCATTTACTTATTTATATGATGAGTTCATGTGAGTTGATTGCTAAGTATGCATTAACACCAGCAAGCTTCACATCCAGGCATGTAGGCTGTGAACAGATAGATAAGTTTGGCAGGGATTTTGCTCATTGCTCTTACTGAAGGGCCCAGAGAGAGAAAGGAAACTCTCCAGATTAAGGTGTAACTGTAAGCAGAGCTGAATTACACAGCAGAGCTGAATTACACAAAGCACTTTATATACATACTACAAAACTAAGAACAAGAGAAGCAACTGTCATGGCTTCATGGGCAGGGAGACATAACAGAACAAGACAGAAAAATAACCTAATGAGAAGTCTAATGAAAGTTGGAGACAGCAACCCACCAGCTTTTAAACAAAAACCTGAATAGGTAACTTCTCCCCGTACTGGTGGGAATGAACACATATAATCACACCCACAGTTACTGTACAGGTCTAGCTTGCATGCTGTTGGTCTTCCAGCAATGGCAACACTGGAAGTAGGAGGAGCAGCGGCGGCATGCTACCGGGGCGGGGAAGATGGCGAAACAGAGCGTAACGCAACGGGCGGGCTGCCGCTCACCCGTTCCTCCCGCCCAGCGTACCGGTAGCATGACGCCGCTGAGGAGGAGCAATTGTGCGGTGATGTTATAAGTGTCTTTCTAGATCCATTTAATAAAGTAAGTCTCTGACAATGACCACATCCTTGACTTATTTGACCAGGGAATTCACACCTTGTGAATTTATCAGGTGTATAAGCTGAAGGTTAACTTCCTACAGAACTTTCTAAAGAGGAGTCAGTTCTAAGTTTCCATTTCCAGGAATTGCTGTAATGATTTTTGGGGTGAGGAGTTTGAATTAAACCAACCACCAACCAAATCTTCTGCATGATAAAAGACAAGAAGGCTTAAGACTAGGCCATGTTCTAGGACCACAGCAGAGGCAGCTCCAAGCCAGAGTATAGCCCTTTTCAATCTCTTGCATTGTGCCTTTGTGTTCTGTCAGTAACCAAACTCTGCTTAGGATATCAGAAATGGAGGCCAAATTTGAAGTGATATTAAACACGTAGTTGAATCCCATACTTGGGATTCCGTTTCGTTTCGTTTCGTTTTGTTTCGTTTGGAAAGAAAGAAAGAAAGAAAGGAAGAAAGAAAGAAAGAAAGAAAGAAAGAAAGAAAGAAAGAAAGAAAGAAAGAAAGAAAGAAAGAAAGAAAGAAAGAAAG
>JAJKFI010000065.1:7919468-7958586 GCA_029204185.1 Lerista edwardsae | reverse complement strand
AAGAAAGAAAGAAAGAAAGAAAGAAAGAAAGAAAGAAAGAAAGAAAGCTTTTCAGTGATAAAATGGCAGGAGATAAAAGTCAGCTTCCCAGATCCTTCTGCCATGGTTGTAATCAACGGTCAAGGCCCGTTGAAGAAATGAGAACTCCACACATGATTCCGTGATGCTGTTAGCATCCCATTTTCTTTATCCATGAGTTGGGCAACCTGGGCTTTGTCAGATCAACTTTTGCCACCCCACCAGTTAACCCAGATCCTGCAGTAATGTACTAACTTGCTCTTGCTCCACCTACATCAGTGATGCCAAATCTATGACACACGTGTCAAAGGTGACACACCATGATGTTTTGGGTGGCATGCCAGCGTTCGCCAACACCCAACAACTGACTTTTTAAACCCAGATTTCATTTTTGTAATGATTTGGTGTTTGTTTATATAATGCATAGCCCCATACATGATTAGACTGTATTTTTTAAAATAAATAAATATGTAAATAATTGTTTCTTTCCAAATTGGGGCGGGGGTGACATGCCATCAGACTTAGGCAGACTTAGGGTAAGCATTGACACAGCGAGACCAAAAGGTTTGCCATCGCTGACCAACACCATGCTGCATATTCTTGCACCCTCTTACTGGCCTCCCTGTATGCTCTCATTCAGGTCTTTTTTCCAAGTTTTTTATCAGCAGAGTATGGGCTTTCCACCAAGCTAGGACAAGTGAGAATATGCTTCAATGCACAGCTAGAAATGAGACTGAGGGCACAATCCTAACCTGGAGTTAGGCAGACATAGTTAGGCAAAGCAAAGTTAGGCTGGCACAAGCGTCACCGTAAAGCATGTTTGGACCACCCATGGAGTCAGGGAGGATGGCAAACAAGAGTGGTCCAAACATACTTTATGGTGTCCCTTTTGCTGTTCAAACTTTGCTGGTCTTACTGAGCCAGCCTAACTCCAGGTTAGGATTGCATTCCGAGTGGTCTTGTGATTTTATAATAATCTCCAGTGCGTCCTATATCATTTTAGTCTATGGATGTCACTCATTTCATATAGTGGACCGAATCGCATTCATAGCGCCTGATAAGGGCCAGAAGTGGCATCGTTAAGCAGGACGTGACATCATTGAGCAGAAGATGGCCAGAAATAAGAACCTTGTCTTCACAGAAAAACTTATTAGCTTCAAATGACAGAAGAGAAAACCTGCAAATCTTGTTCATAAGTTCAATATATGAGAGAGCCCAATTATCATGCTGGGAGAACGCAATTAGAATGGGGGCTGGGAAAATTGCTTTCAGGGCCACATCCAGCCTGGGTCCTTGTGTTTGACACCCCTGTTTTAGTCCTTAGTAATAAGGCCTGAGGCATAAACATTAAAAGTCACATTATTTATAAAATTAGGACAGAAATGCTCCCATGTAGCTCAACGGCATACATTCTGTCAAAATAGTGCAAGGTTTCAGCTTACAGAATCTTGCCTATTTTAATTATATAAGCCTAAATTTTGTGTGCTCCTTTTCTGGGTTTTTTTTCTGACTAGCTAGAAAAAGTATTAGTCCTATGTTTAAAAATTAGAAACCCTTAGTGAACAAGGAAATTTAAATAAAGCATCAGTTGAATTTTACAGTTAAATAACCTGTGGAGGAAATTATAATGATGTTCTTTATAATTGTTCTGAAAAAGAGAGGGAGAGAATGCCTAAATCTATGGAAGACATAACAGACCTAATTAATGGTCACACTGTTTCTCCAGTAAAACCGGTTTTGTGTAATGTAAATGGGCTGCATACAAAATGTTCTTGTGCATATTTTATACTTATTCCTCGTTTCTTCCTGCACAGCTGCAGTGTACAGTATTTCAAAGGGTAAAGTGTACTTTTTTTCCTGAGCAACAGCTTGCAATTCTGCATGTGCCACCATGAATAAAACTTTGATAATGTTACCTAGAAATGTTGTCAGTTATGGCCTCGCCACAAGTTGTGTGAGCTATTTTTAGTTGATCAGATGGAGCGTGTGTGAGTAATATTGGTTTTTTTTAAAAAAAAAAAAATTCCTTGGAAGATCTGACCATTCATATTTCTTATTAACATGTGCAGGGTCTTTGTGTCCCTGTTTTACTGATGAACATTATTATATCCCACCTTTTCATTTTCATAAAAATGGCCAAGGCTGCAATCCTGTACATATTTACCTGGGAGTCAGTCCCATTGAAATTAATGAATTTCACTTCTGAGTAGACACATGTAGACTTGCACTGAAACGATCGGTCATAGGATTGGATCCTATCAGCTTTTGTTCATGAAACACAACACTAAGATGTAGCCCAGAGGTTCCCAAACTGGGGTGTCACGACGCCCCAGCCTAGGAAACTAAACCCTGTCTCTGGCCCTATGGGAAGGGGGAAGGCAATGACACAATCTCCAGGATTGCACCTCTGGTGGGGCTGAATGGGTGTATTTTTCACTTACCTGTAGAAGTAAAAAATGGGGTCAGAAACAACTTCCGGTTTCGCAATCGAAAACCGGAAGTGATTTCTGATTGCTTTTTTTTGCTTCTGCAGAGGCTTCGGAAGCCCCCATGGGGCTCCCCACACCCCAGGAGGCCAGTGCTGAACCAGGTAAGTGAAAAACACACCCCATCAGCACCAGCAGTGGTGCATCCCTGGGGATCGTGTCACTGCCTTCGCCTTCCCCACAGCTTCCCAAACTTCTGCTTCCCAAATTTCCAAAAGAGATTGGGAATCACTCCTCTAGCCCATTGCTTAAAGAAAAGCCAAAATTTAAAATAGTTTAAAATGGCCTTCCTTGGGAATAAGCCTTTTTTTGCTAGTAATTCAGAAGAAAACTAGATATATTTTTTTCTGGATTGAGAAGTAAGGAAAGAAAGAAAATCCAGTAAGATGAAGAATCACCATAGCCACGTCCACCTACTGGTGCCTTTTTATGCTGAACTATCCTCCTCCTCTCACAGAAAAACACCAGCTGCCCTGTGAGGAGGAGCAAGAGAATCATATCCCCCCTTTACTTTTGTATTTCCTCAGGTGTAGAAATATCCTCTGACAGCGCAATCCTATACCCCCCTTGTGCCGTAAAGTGCATCCACAGTGGCGCTATCGTGATGGGCTGGCACACGCAGTGCTCGGGTGCTGGCGCGACTGTCGGCAGCGCCGGCCGTGCGCCGGTCAAGTGCCGGCATCGCTCAATTCGCGCAGGGCCTCCACGAGGGCGTTCCAGAAGCGTTCCAGGGGCGTAACTGGGCGGCGCAGTAACTGTCCACGTTCCTCTGCACCTGCTATTTTGCCGGCACAGGTCCGAGCGGACCCATAGGAGTGACTGGGGCTTCTGCGGGTGCAAGGGGAAAACCTCCCCTTGTCCATTGCTGCTGCTGCCTCCTAATGGGCCTTAAGATATTGCCCTGCTATGTCGGCCTTACTGGGCCGGCATAGTATAGGACTGCGCTCTGAGTTACCTTGGGCACTTTCCAATGGAGAGGGGAAAGAGAAGGATATAAATATTTGAATAAATACATATTTACTAATACTGAGGTATATTACATTTTATCAGTGGTTCCCAAACTGTGCGCCGCGGTACCTTAGTGCTGCAGAATGTCCCTGGTGGCCTCTTCTTCCAGCTTTCCCAGGCAGTGCCATCTTAGAGTATGCAAGATCTTGGGTGATTTTCACCAGAATCATGCACAACCCAAGATTGCAACACCCAGGAGATTAGAAGAATACAGTACCATGACCCCAATAAGTTTGGCTCCCACTGTGCTAGATATATGATAGAGATACTCTATATTGTTATCACGCTAGGTATTGGTCGGGCCCTGGATCCATTAACTGCAGATTCAGTTATCTGTGGATCTGGGGACCCCCAGCACTATCACCTCATGCGCACCCATTAGTGTTTATTTAAAAACTTACTGGGGTGAAACTATCTTCTTTCTACAGATCACTATAAGCATTAAAGCCTATAGCTAAATTACAACAGGCTGATGGCAGCCTGAATGCTTGAAAAAAGTAGATTGTGCTAACAGGAAGCAGGAATCTGATGTAGATAGCCGCAGGTACCAAGTGGCTTTTATCTTTTATCAGCAACTTCTGTCTTTAACATCAATGCACACAAATGTCCATAGTAACTAATTCTGTATCATTTGTTGCAGGTGTGCAGTGCAATACACAATCAAGATTTCACTGTGATTGAGGATTACTGCACTGGGCTGAAGGCTTTGCTCTATCTGCAGAGCATAGGGGAACTTCAAGACTGGGATGGACAGAGCCCGTCAACTATTAGGCATCAGAAAGGAAAACCTGTGCCAAAGATTGTTGACCTGATGGGAAAGGTATGTGACCACTATATCTCACATGCAGGGCCATATCTGTGAAAATTTACATTGGTTGATTGGTTGGTTGGTATGCTTCCATTCAGTATCAATTTCTGAAGCAATGTAAAATATAAACCCCCCCAATTTTCATGAAGTTTTGATCCTACCACAATCCAAGCCATGCCACTTTAGCCAGCATCCCAGGGAGGAGCCCTAATGATCTCAAAATGTTTCCCATGCAGGTGAATAATTATCAAATAGTCAGGTGACAAATTCTGTCAAATTACTGTAATGGAGACTAATTTTTATCAGAACAATATGGCTGTCAGATTGCTGCTAAAGGTATGCTGCAGTTGAAATGATTATACAATAGACCAGCAGTTCCCAAGTATTTGCGGGCAGTGGGGCCTTGGACAAGTGAGGGCTGATAGTGCCATGATTGCACAAAAACAAGACTCTGATCTGCAAATGGACCAATTTCTAGCATCGGAGAGGTTCGCAGAGGGGGCTGCAGGCCTCCTAGACCCTCCCCAAGGCTAGCTTGACCCCCCAGGTAAGGGGAAAAGCCCCTGGGTGCCTGAGATACCATAATCACTGCAGTGCCCTCAGGATACCCGTTACCTTAAGGAGAAATGGCCCAGTTTTAGTTCCCTACAGTGGGTCACAACCAACCACTTTGGGAACTGCTGTAATTGTATATAAACTTTATTAAAAAGGTAAAGGTCTCCCCACGACCGAATGGTCTAGTCGTGACCGACTGTAGGGGGCGGTGCTTATCTCCATTCCTAAGGCTGTAGAGCCAGCGTTTTGTCCGAGGACAAGCTTCCGTGGTCATGTGCCGGCAAGACTCTACGCCATAGCGCACGGAATGCCGTTACCTTCCCACCGAAGTGGTCCCTATTTATCGACTTGCATTTTTAGATGCTTTTGAACTGCTGGGTTGGCAGGAGCTGGGACAAGCAACAGGAGCTCACTCCGTCGCGTAGTCTTGAACTCCCAGCCTTCCGGTCGGAAAGCCCAGCAGCAGCAATTTAACCCACTGTGCCACCACGTCCCATACATAAACTTAATAAAATGTTAATAAATTAATAAATATATAAGTTCAGCTGTTACCTGCTCCAGCAGGTTCACATGGGAAGATTTTGGCCTTCCTGTCAGCACACCAGCTCCCTGTACTGCCTCAAAGCTCTCTAGGGTGCTTTTGCAACAGCCAGCACCAGCAGAGCACACATTCCACCGGCACTTCCTTTATTCGGCATTGGGCCATGAGCCATATTGATAGCAAGCTTAAGAGGCTGTTCCTGGTCGAACCTACAGATTGTGAAGCAGTATGGAAGTCGAGGCAGGGTTTTTTGCCTATTCTGAAACCTCAGCTATTTAGAGCTTTGTATGTCACCCACCAAGTTCTTGAAGAGTTGGGAGTACCAGACCACCTGATCTGCCTTCTGAGAAACCTGTATGTGGGTCAGGAAGCAACAGTTAGAACTGGACATGGAACAACCAACTGGTTTCAAGTTGGGAAAGGAGTACGACAAGGCTGTATACTGGCACTCTGCTTATTTAACTTATATGCAGAATACATCATGAGGAAGGCAGGGCTGGATGATTCACAAGCTGGAATCAAGATTGCTGGGAGAAATATCAACAACCTCAGATATGCAGACGATACCACTCTAACGGCAGAAAGTGAGGAAGACCTCAAGAACCTTCTGATGAGGGTGAAAGAGGAAAGTGCCAAAATTGGCTTGAAGCTCAACATTAAAAAAACTAAGATCATGGCCACCACTCCGATCACTTCCTGGCAAATAGAAGGGGAAGAAATGGAAGCAGTGACAGACTTTATTTTCCTGGGCCCCAAGATCACCACAGATGGTGACTGCAGCCATGAAATTAAAAGACATTTACTTCTTGGGAGGAAAGCTATGGCGAACCTAGACAACTTAATCAAAAGCCGAGACATCACCCTGCCAACAAAGGTTCGCATAGTCAAAGCAATGGTTTTCCCAGTAGCAATGTATGGCTGTGAGAGCTGGACCATAAGAAAGGCAGAGCGCTGAAGAATAGATGCTTTTGAGTTATGGTGTTGGAGAAGACTCTTGAGAGTCCCCTGGACTGCAAGGAGATCCAATCGGTCAATCCTCCAGGAAGTCAAGCCTGATTGCTCCCTGGAAGGACAAATCTTGAAGCTGAAGCTCAAGTACCTTGGCCACCTCATGAGAAGAGAGGACTCTTTAGAAAAGACCCTCATGCTGGGAAAGATTGAAGGTAAAAGGAGAAGGGGGCGGCAGAGGATGAGATGGTTAGAGAGTGTCACCGAAGCAATGAACATGAAATTGGGTGAACTCAGAAAGCTAGTGGAGGACAGGGAGGCCTGGCGTTCTGTGGTCCATGGGGTCGCAAAGAGTCGGACACAACTTAGCGACTGAACAACAACATGTCACCCACAGAAAAAAACCACAGTGCCCGGTTCAGACGTGTTTGACTCTATTTAACAACGCAATCCTCTGCATGTCTACTCAGAAGTAAGTCTCATTGTGCTCAATGGGGCCTACTCCCAGGAAAGTGTGTATAGGATTGCAGCCATTGGCAGGTCATTATAACTGCATTGATAGTAACATGTTTCACAATGTCTTTTGGAATTGTTCCCCAGTTGAATGGCTACAGAGTTTGGGTTTTAACCTCAGGCTGTAAATGTGGAGTCGTCTCGAGGGTCTCCGCCTCCCTCTTCCCTCATCGGGTGGTGCCAGGTGCCCAGAAGGCAACACTCTCCTCCACCACCATGTAGGAATTCTCTCCACGTAGCTTCCATGCTTAACCATCCCCAATTTGCAAGAGGATTCTTCAGGGATCGTTGCCAGCTGGAATAAGTTACAGCAGGCTCAGGGTGACTTTTACTTTCAAGGAGGCGAGCCGTGGTCAGAGCTGGCTTTTAATTTGCTCCCTGGCGGCTTTTGGCCTCCCCCCTCCCCCCTGCTCAGAGTAGATTTTCAGCCGAAAACCCAGGCTTTTGTTTCTGGCTTCTGGAAGAGATTCCCTTTGAAGAGCGCTTTCAGTTATATATCATGCCTATTGATTATCCTTCGAAAAAATCTAATATAACATGGTTGAAAATGTTGTATAAAGCAAAGATTTACAAAAGAATAGGATTTGGAGTGTCAGATCCCTCCAAATCTCTGCTTATCATTGCTGAAGACAGGAGTTCTTTTCAGTAAGAGGTTAGAGGGGTTTCTTTGTTCTCTGTGAAGCTCTGAAAATTATAACATTCCTGTTCTGTTGTAAAGACAATCCTATCTCTAAGCTCCCGAGAATACAGTATTTCCGGAGGTGGGGGGAACAGTTGTTAAATTTAAGCAGTTTCTGTTTCAGCGACTGTAGTAACTCTGTGTGGTTAAACTCGAGTTCAAGAGGTGTTGCACCAACTTTCCTCTCTCCCCTCCCCTCCACCCCAGATGCTTATTTTCATAAGAATATACACCACATTTAGATTTTCCACATTCAGCGCTCGGGAGAAACGTCAGGGCTTTCGTCTTTTGTCGTACCTTTATATTATGCTAACTAGCCAATGTCAGAAGATATTTTTCATGTTGTTTGGAATAAGAAGGGAGGGGAAATTGCAATTCATAGGTCTCACCGTTCGTCACTATGTCAATAATTAAGTCTTTAGAAAGGTATTCTATGAAAAGCCACTTTAAAAAAAAAAGCATCATTTAATCATCTAAAGGAACCTTAACCTGAAACTGATCATGAAGAATGAAGCCAGCAGGGTATAGGGATCCCAGTCTATCCATGGTCGCTTAGCAGGCTGCATTAGAAAGGTAGAAAAAAAGGAGAGATAAAAAAATTGAACAATAATTCAATAGTTCAATTTTATTTTAAGGGCATTCGGGTGCAAACAGTGAAGTGTTTACCTGATTGAAACAAAACTGCATGTTGAGTTCTGGGCTGAGTAATTTAAAAAAATAACATTTTAATATCTGTTCACAGACCCTGCGTGACCCTTTTTATTATTTATTTTTAGATGGTGTTAATTATTGTGTATACGAGCTATATAATACTGAAGGCTCAGTATAGGGCAGAAGCCAGATTCATAATAAAATGTTCTGTCATTCCACCTGTATCTGCGGGGGATACATTTCTGCATGTTGATACCCAAAACCGTGGATAGCAGCAGACCCTGTACTGATCGTTGCTCCATGCTGGCCCTTCAGATTGCTTCCTCTTTATGCCTGTGTGTTAGCTTTAACAAGCAGGGGCAAATAGGATGCAGTTCACAGGGCTGCAAGCAGGCAAACAAAGCAAAGACAGATGAGCCACCCCGTCTACGCCTGCACCATCCCGTCAACAACACTGCTGGAGCTCCAGCCACTGGCAGAGCCAAGGGAAGCACTGATTGGCATGGGGGCAGTGATGTCATTCAGGGGGAACGGACCAGAATGGGCGTTCCGGATCCTAACGGGCTCCGTGTCTGGTTCCAGGTTCCCGACAAGTGCCAATCAAAAGTAAGTTCCTGTTCCTAAATCATTTGAATGACACCACTGCATGGGGGCATGGGACAATGGGTGGGAGGAAAGGGAGGAGGCTTTTCTGGGGCATGGGGAAGGCGGAATGGGAGAAGGATTGGGCCTGGGATGGGGTGGGACCAATGGAGGCCTCCTCCACCGCATCCTATCCCCCACGTTGGGCTGAAAAGCCCAACATGGGGCTTCTTAAGTCTGTGCCGTGAAACAGCAGGCGCAGTCTCAAGAAGCCTCATTGAGCAGGCTGGGGCTTTATTCCAGGTAAGGGAACAAATATCCCCTTACTCCGAGGAGACCTCCAGCCAGCTCGCATCCAGCATAGGATGTAGCGGCTGGTGTTCAGCCCCGGTGCCCTATTCAGGATAGGATTGGGCTGTTCAGCCAACATGTCATTTTGCCCTAAATTAGATTTTAAAAAGTCAAAGAGAATTTGAATGCAGAATTAAATGCCAGTGATGTGCCTAACTTTGTCTGGCAAATGCCCAAAAAAATTTGGAATGCTTTGCCTGCTTTCGTCTCTGTAAATATTTAACAGATGCTCCCAAATTTGCCTTCCATGTTAATGTGACTCAGCAACGCAGGTCATTTGCGAGGATTATTTACTAGGTCATTTGCTAGGAAAAGCTGGACAAAAATATTGACAGAATGTTCGCCCAACAACTGTGTCAGAAACCTGACAGTTAATTTATCGCAGTTATCAAGGAGCATGGGACTTACACCACACTTTTCATCTTCAGTGCAATATTACTACTTTTTCCAGTCAGAAGAGAATCTGATTACAAAGGGCTAACATTTGGGAACAACTTAGGGAACGACTTCCAGAATTGTGTTACGTTCATCATTTTAGCCTATTTTTTAAAAGGGTTGTGTGATGGATAGTTTTTTAAAAACTGACGAAAAGGTTGTTGTGTTTTTAGACATACTATTCCATGTAAACAATATTATTTGCTATAAGATGTAATATGCCAGCACAAGAAACAGAAAGTAGAGGGGAGGAGTGTTGGTTTGGGCCTAGAAAGAGTTAGGGCCAAATCGTATCCAATTTTCCAGCCCTGGGGTTGCCATCCAGCGGTGTCATGCAGCCAGAACGCTGGGCGGGAGGAATGGGTGAGTGACAGCCCGCCCGTTGCATTCCGGTCCGTTTCGCCGTCTTCCCCCGGGGCGGGGAAGACGGCGAAACAGACCAGAACGCAACGGGCGGGCTGCCGCTCACCCGTTCCTCCCGCCCAGCATTCCAGCTGCATGACACCGCTGTTGCCATCCCAATGGGGTGTGTGCTGCATTCTGTGACAGGGAGACAGTCAGGGAGGCCTCTACAAGGTAAATGAGCATTTGTTTGCTTACCTTGGGGTTGCGATGCAGCTGCATCAGTACTGAGTATCCAGAAAGTTGGATAGGATTGAGCCCTTATTGAGTGGTGTAGCAGTTGCTACTTGTTGCTTAGTACAACAAGTATGTGACTTTTGAGGATATACAGTAGGTTGTGACAGCAGCACGTTGGATCGTTTCTGTATCATAATTCTTACAGCATTTGCATGCTACTTGAAGTATAAAGCATGCTTTGCATTCTTTCTCTCCACTATTTGACCCCAAATTCTGTTGTTTATCTTATCTGCCTTACCTGATCAAACTTAGGGTTTTTTAGTGTTGGTCTGGGGATCTGGGAAACATGCATGAGGAGACGTCTTTCAGTGAAGTAGTTTTGCTTGTGAAGTGACAGTGAAGTGGCCCTGCTTGCTTACATCTCATAACCATCTGGCATAGTCCACATGTTTTGGCTCCCTTCTTCTCTGCTGTGGGTCAGTAAAGTTTCATACAAATTAAACTGTCCATTGGCCAAGAGGTTTTGCTCCAAGTCTAGCCCAACAAAGGAGTTAAAAAATACCTATGTGCCTTTGTACTTCTTTTCTCTCATCCTTTGTGTATCTGATGGGCTCTTTACCTTTTGAAGGTGGGGAATATTGAGTTGCAACATTATATACATGTACATGAGGGTAACTCCCATTAAACTCGGTGGGGCTTACTTCTGAGTAGACATGCATAGGATTGTACTGTATGTGTCCTTACATGCTTTAAGATCAGAGAAGACTCTGTTCAGAGATTCTGAAGTAAGGCTGATACAAGAAAAGAAAGGCACGTATGTAGTTTTCCCATTACTAAGGAACTCCTTTCCCAAACAGGCCAAAAAGCACTCACAGCCCAATCCTCTTGGCTGTTTATCAACAGCATTCAATCAACAGCATTTATATACTGCTTTGCAACACAAGTTCACAAAGCGGTTTATAGGCAAATAGTAATAATAAAGTTAAATGGCCCTCTGCCCCAAAAGGGCTCACAGTCTAAAAAAAATGGAACACCACCAGCAACAGCCGATAGAAAAGACACTGTGCTGGAGTGAGTACGGACAATTCCTCTCTCCCTGCTAAACATAAGAGGAATACCACTTGAAAAAGTACCTCTTGCCCAGTTAGCAGGGATAGCAGGTTTATGCTGGCGGAACACGCGTTCTGCTGGCGTAAATTACTTCCCAGCTGTCACAAATGCAACAACACTCATGTGCATGGCCTGGCTGCCACTACAGACGGTGAGCAGTCAGGCCCACACAAAGGCAGACACTGGATGCCCACTGCTCAGTGCAGGGGGATGGCAGGAAGGGGGAAGAGGATGGAGAAGCCCCAGCAAAATAGTTTATCATTATTTGTATCTTAATAGGCTATTTCTTCTTTATTTGTATGCCAGCTTGTGAGGCTTTTAGCTGGAAGGTGTGGGATAGAAATTTCAAAATACGTAGCTGCCACTTCAGGTGAATGAGCTTACCATGCGCATCTATCTGTTGAAGCTCAGTCCCCTCTGTTTGCCTCTGACTTTGATGTAATTCCATCTTTCAAATAATAGTGGGGAAGAAATGCTTTCAGCCATGAAATCATGGGCTTTCGTAATGAATTCCTCAACAGCACTACAAAAGAACCCTCCCAGTTTTGGAAGAAGGAAAGAGATCCTCACAGAAAGGGCAATGCACTGAGCATTTTCACTCCTCTCATGACTTATTCAGCATGATGAATAAGGAGAGCAGAGATGACTTGTAAGCCACAAAGGATACTGCACAGCAGGATCAGAAATTTTGGATAGAACGGAATCATTTAAGGAGGAGCAAAGATTTCCCACCCACCCCCCCATCCCCAAACAACTGTTTCAGAGGATTTTCAGGAAGGTGTTAAGACATCTCTTGATAAAGGAATGTGTGTGTATTTGTAGTGGATCTACGAAAAGTATCAAGTTCCCTGTGGTACAAATTGATTGATGTGTAGTCACTATCAGGTGCTGTCTGGTTTTTTTCCAACCCACCTCCTGGGCTTTTTCATTGGTCTTCTCTGGAGATGTACTACAATTACGTCCAAGAAATGCACGTGTGTCTGCTGGTGGTTACAAAAGTGTTGCTGTGTAGAAGGCTTTTGAGTAATTTCATCCAGCTGTCCATGCACAAGACGACCTTATTTGCACGGTTGCCAACAGACACAGCACAGGTAAAGAAAGCCGGTTTCTGTTCCATTGGCAGGCTTTTATTGTATGACTGGTGAGAAATAAACAAGGACAGCAGTTCCCAAGCACTCCAGGAGTTTGGGAAGTGCTCTGAGTGTTTGTGGGGGCAAGACAACGGCTGCCTGGGGCAACAGGGGCTGCAAGTGCCTTTTTGTTAATCGCCAGGGCTCCCCAAACGTCTGCAGAACTAAAAAAATGACTCATTTCCAGTTTCGAGATCACACCAGAAGTGGGTTGCTGTAGCTTTTTTTAGTTCTGCAGACATTTGGGGAGCCCTGTGGAGGCTTCCGCAGGGCTCCCCACACTCCTCAGAGCCCGGTGCAGCTCCTGTCACCTCAGGCAGCAACACAGTCCTGAGGATCGCGTCATTGTCTTTACCTTGCCCCTGCCCCCTAAAAAAACAAAGGGTCAGAGGCTTTCAGGCTAGGGCATCGCAGCGCCCCAGTTTGAAAACCTCTGAATAAGGATGTAATATCAGTAGAGGCCAAACATACCAACATTTGCAAACAATTGCATGGGATGTCAAATTGTCCTGAGAGTGCAGGAAGGGGGTTATCAAGATAGGGAATACATTCATTTGCTGTCAGCCCATTCCTTTGGTGCTGGGCCCCTGTAGGAGCAACGTTGCCAAAACGGCTACTGCGGCATCCTACAAGCGCCACAGCAGCCATATGAGGCTCCTCAGGAGAAGGGGACATTTGTCCCCTTCTCCTGGGTAAGGATGCTGACCTCTTGAAGTCTTTGGGGGTTGTTTTGCCAGTGCAGACTTAAGAACCTCCATGTCGGGCCACATGGCCTGACATGGGGGATAGGATCCAGCAGTGGAGGCCGCCACCAGTCCCATCTCCGATCTGCCCCTTCCCTATCCAGTTCCAACCTCCCCACACCTTCCCCCCGCCCGGAAAATGCTCACCCCCAGCACAAGTGAGACTTACCGCCAGGCGGCTCTGCGTCAGATCCCACTAGCACTGGGGCCTGGTACCACCAGTGCTAGGCCCCTAAATCTTTGAAAAATGGACTTGATTCCATGTCAGGCTTTCTCTTATCAATTATGTTTTGTTTTTTAAATGCTTCTGGATACCAAACTCTAATGACAGTAAATAATGGTATTAGAGAGCGGATAATGACCAACTGATGAAAACATTCTCATTGTCTTATATCTAAAGGTTAGTTTAGTCCCACTGTTTACCTTTACCTCTGAAATAAAGATCCTTGCCACTTTACTGATTTTGATCGATACAGGCTGAGCCTGGGAAAACACACATCTTGAGCAAATTCAGATAACAAAGCCTTCACTTATTTTTGAAAACCAGTTTTGGGAGGCATCAGTTTCCAGTGAGAGGAGCATTCACGTCTGTTTAATGCTTTCCCTACCAAATGCTAATCCTCCCAGAATTAGCCCACCAAAAATGCTTTTGTCACTTTGCACTTCCAGAAGTGTAAATTTCTGGACTGTAATGGATGGAAAAGGGAGAGTTATAGAAGAACAGGTTTTTGAAAGAGAAAAAGGGCTAGCAGGGAATTAGTTAAGCACATGCCCAAGAGTCAGTGCAATCCTAACCTGAGTTAGGCCAGCATAAGCTAAACCAGCAAAGTTTGGCCAGCACAAGGACCACTGTAAATTATGTTTGCCTCACTCTCAGAGTCAGAGAGGCCAGCACACAGACGTGCGCCATCCTCCCTGACTCCGAGAGTAGTCCAAACACACTTTATAGTGGCCCTCATGGCGGCCAAACCTTGCTGGCTTAGTTTATGCCAGCCTAACTCCAGTTTAGGATTACACTCATAGTCCAAACTGGGGGTGGTGGTGGTGGTGGTGGTTTGGACTGATTCTATCACCCGACTGCCCCATGAATTAAAAGATGCATGTACTCACGATGTGTTCATGTCCTGGCCCATTTCTTTCCTTCCTTCCAGGTGAGGCAGGTTTAGTTTTCTTGTTCACAAAAGGGAGCTCAGGTTTGAGACATATTATCTAAACCAGCCTGGGGGAACCACTCATATCCTACATTTATGGAACCTGAAGGCCATTGGCTTGTACCTTGTGAAAATCCCATCTTTCTGTTCGTTCTCATTTCAGAACCTTTAATGGCATACACATACACGAACAGCAGACAGGGTATATACAAAATAATACCATAGACACAGACACACACACAACAAGAGCAAGAATAAAAAATCCATCAACCCCTCCAATAAAACAAGATTGAACTTTATATAGCAGAGTAGGCCTAAATCAGAACATTAGGACTCAGGAGTGAGTACCAATATTTTACAGTGCCTCTGAATGATAGAAGTGATAAATTTGATTACCACTTTGTGTAACTCCTTGTTGGTACCTCTTAACAAATACCAAATTTTATCTGAGTCAGACCAGCGAGAATGAACAGAAAGAAGCTGATTTAGGGCCCAATCCAGAGCCCTTCGGTGCGAGCATTACAAGCGTACCACTCATGCTGGTGTCACAAAAGGCGCTGTAAAGGTGGCCATGGGCACCCTGGAGGGAGCACCGCTCGCCTGTGATGCGGCCTTTCAGGGTGAGGCAGGAGGGTGTACAGGAGTGGGGAAGGGGTGGAGTGGGGGCAGGACCGGTGGTGACTTTCACCGCCAGCTCCTGACCTCTGTGTAAAGCCATGCTAAATAGCTGGCGCCTCCCTGTGCCCTTACCACGGGGAAAGGGGATGAACATCCCCTTATCCCCGGACCCTCCTGCGGCTGTCCTGCTGCCACTGGATGTAGCAATAGCCACCTGGCTACCGTTGTCTCCCAGGGGGTCAGGCAGCTCCAGACACAAATCATGGTACCAAGTACTGTTTCTGTTGTAAAGAAGATTCTGGTAATCATGACTATAGTAGTAACAAAAAGGTGCCCAATTAAGGAGGAAGATATAACCAGTGATGTCATTCAGGGGGAACGGACCAGAACGGGCGTTCCGGATCCTAACGGGCTCCGTGGCTGGTTCCGGGTTCCCGACAAGTGCCAATCAAAAGTGAGTTCCTGTTCCTAAATCATTTGAATGACACCACTGGATATAACCCAGAGAGACTGCTAAACAAACCGTTGTTTGGTAAGCTTTTGAAGCATCTGACCTGCAAGCAAAAATGTTGAACCTTACCAGTTGGTAAAACAGTACCTCTCTCACGTTGCTTATTTGTAGAGTTTTGTTTTGTTTTGTTAACTCTGGCACTCCAGTACAGGCAAACTCTAGATAGGTGGGCTCTACTCAGTATGGTACACAGAAACAGGGTCTTGGGCTTCCACGTGCATGTTCCCAACTGAGCACCATGTGTGAGTGTGCCATAAGTACTTCCTGTACTTCCTGTTGAAGATATCCATCCCCTTTTATGCCAAATGAATTTTGCACGCAGGGGGTCCATGCAGGGGGCTTTATTCCCATATGGGGATGATTCCACAGAACATTCTACATGCCACAGAGATGAATTTATGAGCCTGACGCCTTGTTCTCATCCCCCACTGTGTGTGGAGCCTGCATAAGGGGGACATGTGTGATCTATCCCTAACAAGTCTCAGTGAAACTGTGGGTGGGTGTAAAATGTACTTTTTGGCAACGGCAAAGCACATTTCAGTCGAACATGCTTAAACAAAGGTGGATTTAAAATGATTTCCTCTCCGTGTAGCTTTTTAATACGCTGTATGTCAAATTTGCTGAAAGCACCGAGTTCTAAGTTTTTGTCTTTTTCTTTTTTTCAGCTAGTAAACACAGCTATTACAGGAGGGGGGGGGAGAAAGCCCCACAACAATGTATTCCAGTTAACTCTTTAGCTCTGGCAGTTTTACAGCATGCACTGCTGGCATTGGACAGTGTGCCAGGAAAAAAAAAAAATCCGGCTCCCGATGCAAAAGGATTTAAAAATAAGTCAAACACTGCCAGAAATACACAATTCTTTTTTGTACTCCCCAGTTTGTTTTACTTACAAAAACGGCCTGGTCATACCCTGAAGCATGCATTCATTACAGTGATCTTTGACTGGCAGATGCAAAGTAATAGGATGCATATTTTAGTGCTTATTATAATACCCTGTCCAAAAACAACTTGACAAATTTGTGATTTCGACAGTGTCTCATTTTGCTGGCTGCGGTGCTCTGTGATTGCCTGGGTCCACGTGGCTCCCAGATTATGCATACTACCAATACTTCTCATTAAAATGGCCACAGTTCACCAGTTTCGGTAGCTTGGAATGAACTTGGAATGAATTATTATACAACAAAGAGGCTGCTGTCATGCAGAACAAAAGACAAGCAAAAGAGAGCTTTGGCTTAATGAGGCTAAGTGAGTGGCTCCCCTGCATCACCAGCTACTTGAAGGCCTTTGAGCATGGATTTTTTTTCCATACGCCAAAACCTTTGGCCTATTATTTTGTGTTTATGCACCTTGAGGCTAATATACATTTTAATATGCTGCACATGGGGGGGGGGATCAGCCATTAGATTACAACATGTGCATTCCCTGTTAAATTAATGACAGCCGAACACAGAGATAAATTTAGGTTTTCATATTTAATTATAGTGCACTGCAGTACGTTTAGCAAGGATAAATTGCACTATTATTATGTTTCAATTTTTTTGACATCTTTTCCTATTAACCATGAACCCTTTACCTCTTGCCATACACAACGTCTTTGTATGTTCCATCACCCTCATACTATCACAGCTTCATTCAGGGCATTTTCTCCTGTATTTTTTTTTTCCATACGTGACTTAAGGTTAGATTAAAAAATGGAATAAGGCAAGTAAATGCTGCCTTTAGTTCATGTTGATGGGAAGAGCAGTGATACAAATGGTGAGGAAGCAAATGAGTTCTGTAGTCAAGTCTTCAGATACTAATTTTCATGCTTTGCATTTTTTTTTTATGCAGGCTCGAATTTTTTTATACAATTGTGGGCATGGGTATGAAATCTTTTCTCCATTTTTTCCAGCAGCTGAATTAATGGAGACAAATGTTAGCTGTCTGTTTCTGTGTATAAGATCATGCAGCACAACTTAGTAGTGTAGATTCAGCCTTACAATCCTTAAAATGGAAATTAAAAGCAGAGCACACTGATTATATTACGAGAAAGGTGTTTCCATCAAATGTGTGTAACTGCCACAATATCTCAAAAATTCTGATTGTGGATGGGCAATTTTATAATGTGTGAGACGGAAAAATTTCAGCACACACAATGGGAATTGTTGCTGTTGTTGTTGCACCAGCAAAGTTTGTAGTGATTTACACATTGTGAATGAAATCCCTCACCCAAGGAACTTATTGTTACAAGGGAGAAAACAGAGGAAGAGATGAACAGGGGAAGAATATGGAATTGTTTCAGTTATATATTCTTAAGCTTAATTACAGAAAAGAACTAAAGTGTGGTGCCAAGGGCTGTAAGAAAGGAATAGAAGAGATATCACACAAGCGTTATGGAAAGCAGTACCAAGCAGAAGGGACGGCAAGGGACAAAGATTATGTGACATAGGGAACTGGGCTTTTCAAGTTCCAGAGCAGGTGGAAGCAGCGTTGATTTCAAAGCAACGAACATGTAGCTATGTTCATATGGCGCACTGGCCAATTGCAGAATTAGACAGTATTTCAAATTACACAAGGTTGTATCCTAAGAAATTTAGGCTGCAATTCCATACACACACTGTCCTGACAGTAAACCCTTATTGAACCCAATGGGACTTATATCTAAACAGACATGCATGGAATTGTGTTAGGAGTAGGGTTACCAGATACAACCTGGGACAGAGTGCCTATACCTTTAACCATTATACAGAAGAGGGAATTTGGGCAGATGTAGCTTTTGAAACTTTTCCATGGTGAGCTGCACCTGCCCAAATTCCCTTTTCTATACAATGGTTACAGGTATAGTCACACTGTCCCAGGTTGTATCTGGTAACCTTAGTTATGGTTGGAATCCTCTGCATGCCTGCTTAGAAGTAAACCCAGTTGAGTTCAATGGGACTGATTCCCAGGTAAGTGTTCATTGGATTGCAGCCTTAGCCATGACTAAGGCCCTTTGAAGTTAATCTGATGTTACAGCTCCCTTGTTTCATTGATTTCCATGGTGCTTAGTCATGATTGATTTTCTTAGGACGCAGCCAACTGCTAATGATAGCTTTAGAATTTTTTTCCTCCCTTTGGGTGCTGCCATCTGCAAAATATACCATGAGTAAGTTGTGTTGTTGAAATTACTCTGCTAAGACTGCTGCAGTGGGGCTGATGTTCTTCTCATTCAGGATCTGGGTTTCCTGTCCAAATGGTCCAAAATTCAAACGATTTTACATTTTTCCACCTGTCCTGATGTTATAAGCATTCAAAATACTTAGAAAACATGCTGGGCAAAGAGTCTTTGTGCCGCATTTCACCTGGCTGATCCCTGCTAATACTTTCAGGTTGCTTTGAAATCAACGCTGCTTCCACCTGCTCTGGAACTTGAAAAGCCCAGTTCCCTATGTCACATAATTAAACATTTCTTCTTCTCCAAGAAGGGGTTTAAGGAAGCAATAACTTGAAGGAGCAGATTTTTCAAACTCCTACTGTGAGTATAAAGAGGTAGAAGATATTATGCTACAGGCTTTTCCCCTAGATTATTCCTTATTGGACAGTTGTTTCATGACAAAAGACCCTATGATTTGATGACCGGAGGGGTCATGACAGGAATAATAATCACTGTTTTAAAGGGAGCCTGGATCTTAGTGATAAAGCATTCATCATAGCAGTCAGCTAGAATTTGCTGGTAGAAGAATTTTCTTCAATGGCAGAGAAGGGCAGTTCTTAAAAATCAGAGCAAGCCCTCTCTCTCTCTGAAATCTTCTCTGTAAACTTTTATTTCTAAACCAATGTAAAATGGTACTAGCTGGCTTGCAATACATTTCCAAGATTTTCCTCTGTCACAATAGCTTCTCTTACTATATACTTTATTATTACTTACTCAATTATTACTGTATACTTTATTATTTCAAAGTAATAGCATATTAACAGTAGTAGTAGTAGTACCACCAGCTGTGGCCTTAGGAACTACAGCCCAATTTGAAACATATTTTGCAGGGGTCCAGTTCACAGCCAAGGTGTGTAGAATTCTAGAGCTATAAATAAAATTTATTTTAAACTTTATAACTCAAAGGGTGCAATCAGTGGTGTCATTCAAATGATTTAGGAACAGGAACTCACTTTTGATTGGCACTTGTCGGGAACCCGGAACCAGCCACGGAGCCCGTTAGGATCCATTCTGGTCTGTTCCCCCTGAATGACATCACTGCCTTTAACCCTCTGAGTGCCGGCCAACCAAGAAGAAAAGCCCTTTGCAGAGGAATTGGGAGGGGGGGAGGGAGAGTGAAGTGGGCGGAGTCAGCCCTAATTTTAACTAGTGGAACTGAGTTCCCCCGCGTTCCCCCTGCATGACATCACTGGGTGCAATCCTAACCTAGAGTTACGGCGGCACTGTTAGGCCAGCAATGTTCAGCCGGCACAAGGGACACTGTAAAGTATGTTTAGACCATTCTCGGAGTCAGAGAGGCCAGACATGCGCCATCTTCCCTGTTTCCAAGAGTGGTCCAAACACACTTTATGGTGGCCCTTGTGCCAGCCAAACTTTGCTGGCCTGACTCCAGGTTAGGCTTGCACCCTAAGGTAGAGTGGAAAGCAATCTAAATGTGCACTTAAATAGTGAATGTGAGTTAATGGACCAAATGGATCTTAAGCACATTTTAATAAACAATTGCAGTGTTAGGTGTACGTTGCAATGTGTTGTGGGTTTTTGATTAAAACAGATTACCCTAGCTGGGGCCCCTCTTAGATAAGGGGCCCAATTGGGAGCAATTGGTCCAATTGGCTTAAAGCCAGCCCTGACCAATGCTATGTATTACTACTCAAATATATAGAACTCTCTTACTAAAAATGTATATATCACTTTTCAACAACTAAAACTGAAAAGAACATCAATGAAAGTGTGTTCCTTGTCCCAGAGGAATCACATTCTAAAAAAAGATGCAAAAGGGGACATCAGAAAACTGCCACTGAAAAAGACATTTTGCTGGACTGAATGGGAACAATAGCTTTCCCTTCTTGAAAAAATTAAGAGCCAGTATTTAAAAGGCACATAGCCCAATTACCAGGGACAATTATATTGTGCAAAGTGTTTTGTATTATTTTATCAAGCTCTTCCATACAACTATTGTGCACACAGGGTCATTTTGTTGATGGGTGAATGAGCTTAACAGCCAAATCTGTGCATGTCTTCTCAGAAGTAAGTCCTGTTACAGTTAAAGGGGGTACTCCCAGATAGATGTGGATAAGGGGTTGTGAGTCTGGCACCCTACCGGAGTTCTTTGAAAAGTGCTGCCACTGCTGTGATAATGCAAAGACTTACAACCCACAAGCTCTCAGCAGCTGGAGCCCATGAGTTGTAAGTGTTTGCAGGATCACAGCCATTGCAACAGCAGTGGTAGCACATTTCAAAGAACTCTGATGGGGTGGTTCTGCTTCACCTACCAGACATGCAGGGTTGTCACCCTACCGGTTCGCTGGGCGGAGTTCCGTCCGTTGCGGGGAGGGCTTCCGCGTTGATCGGCAGCGTGATCGCTGCATTCCATTGCGTAATGGCGGAAGCCCGCCCGCTGTAGCAGGCGTGCTTTCGCCATAACGCAACCGGAGGCAGCGATCACGCTGCCGATCAACGCGGAAGCCCTCCCCGCAACGGACGGAACTCCGCCCAGCGAACCAGTAGGGTGACAACACTGCAGACATGCACTGCATGTCATTGGTGTGGACAGGATTGCAGCCTAAAAGAGAGTTGCCAAGGAACACCTAGAAAGGTTGCCTGAGCACCTTATATTTTGCCTCATCGTAATAAATTGTTGTATTGGACAATCACCCTTTTTCTGCCAAACAATGTAATTTAATTGAATTGTAAATTGTTTGGCACAGTCTTTATATATTGGGGAAGAGAGGTTGGATAATGTCCAATAATATACTGAAGGAAGGGGGAAATCATAAAAAACTAAGAACTGCAAAATGTAGGTGCAAAGTAGTCTTTTTACATTGTGACAGAGCTAGAAAAATAACTACACCCATTCAAAAATAACTACATTCATCCTTGTGTTCATTTCTGACTCACTAGTTTTTTCCATTTTTCCAGTGCAGCTGCAATATAGCCCTGCTTGTTCCCTTACCTTGAGGAGGCTTCCGTGACTGTTCCTCCACCAGAGGATGCTGTGCATGTCCTGTTGTCATGGAAGTTGGGTCCTAAAGGCCTGGTCCAGAGCTACAGTGGCACTGAAATGGCTACCACTGTATCCCATGGGACCAGGGAAGTCGCTGCTGGTCTCCTCAGCGTACGGGAACAAATGGTCCCTTACTCCGTGTTAACCTACGACAGCCCCGATGGGTCCACTCAGATCTGCGCCTGTATTTGAACTGGCACAGAACTGAGGAGACCAGAGTTGGGTTCCTGGCTCTGAAGGGGGCGTAGGATGTAGCAGCAGAATCTGCTGCTGTCTCCACTCCTCTTCTGGCCTCGATCCACCCTCCCTCTACCCTGTTCTGCTCCCTACCCACCTTCCCCTGCCTCAAAAAGGCTCACCACGGACTGGCGGTGTAACTTACGCCTAGAGGCTCTGGTGATGCATCATTCCGGTGCTGAAGCCCAGTGCTGGCACCACCTGCACTGCACTTTACGGCACTTTTTGCAATGCCAAGCTGGTGCTAAGTCCACCACTATGGGGTTGCCCAATCGGATTGGGCTGTAAGTTGCCAAATAGTTATTTAAAAAGCTCAGAATAGACCACCACTCAATCAAAATGCTAGTTTGAAGAGAATGGTTTTTCATGTCCATGAGAGCTAACTAAAGAGTAGTAACTTTGCATACATTGTGTAACATTTGTTTAGATCTTGCATGCATCGCCTACCACATTAGATCCACACACTGCCCAGTCACTGAAGGGAGTTCACCTGACAACATTATGTATTCCATTTGTACATTCAAGGTTTGTGCATCTTAGCTTCGAAGTATTATATGTCTCACATAATTGGGCATAGTAATCTACTACTCAAGGACTCATCACAGCAATGTGATAGCTAGAAAGATGACACCTTTTGTTTGTTTTCTGAACTCTCATTCAATTTCATTGGACACATGTATTTTGAGAACTGATGCTTAAATATACCTCCCCAGTTGTTATTACTGCAGTCTATGGTAACCGACAAGGATGCTATTTACACCTTATTTGGTGGTAGGCCATTTTTAATGAAGTTAGCTCAGTGTTACATTGTGTTCTGCATCTTTGACTTTGATTGTCAGGTTGGTTAGAGTTTTTCATGTAATTCATTGGACTGTCCATACAATTAACTTGGTCAATATATGCCAGGCCTTGTATCTTTATTCTTACATTTATCATTTTTCGCAACCCACCCTTTTCACTATTGGGAATAATTAATGAACGCTGCATCACTGTTTGATGATGGCATTTTCCCTGCGTTGTTGATTTATTTCACGGTACATGTGATATTTTAGTCCAGCCTATTTTAGTTCAATTTCAATATCCAATAAACATTGTAAGTAAGGCTCGACGTTATTTCCAAACATCAAGTATTCTGATTTGGTATTAATTAGCTTAATGGCTGGGTCTTATATTATTTACTTATTCATTATTTATTTAGCGCTGCTCAGTGGACTGGTATAATATGGTAGATAGCTTATTGGATTTAGATATAGGATATTCCAATTCTGAGCTCATCCATAAAGCCAACTGAGGATGCTACCTTAACCTAGACTTAGGCTGGTACAAGTGGCTTGTGCCTGCTCAGCAGGATTGGAAATACACTGTAAAGCGCATTTGGACCACTCTCTGAGCCAGGGAGCACGGTGCAGCATCGTGCAAATGTGCTTTACAGCATATTTAGCAGGGGGAGAGTAACTGTCCCTCTTCACCCCTGCTCAGTCTTTCTAGTGGCTGTTGCTGGCGGTCTGCCTTTTTTTAGATTGTGAGCCCTTTTGGGACAGGGAGCCATTTAACTTTATTATTACTATTTGCCTGTAAACCGCTTTGTGAACTTCGTGTTGAAAAGCGGTATATAAGTACCTGTTGGTTGGTTGGTTGGTTGATATTATTGACACTCGTGGGCTGACACAAGGTACTTGGGCCAGCTCAACTCCAAGTGAGGATTGCACCCCGAGTGGCTTCACATGATCACAAGAAAATACTAACTCCCTTAACTGGCTTACTGAGGTTAAATAAGGGTATGTACAAATGTACCAGTTTTGAGCGAGGCAATTTCACTGCTCTGTAAGCCCAGATGAACTTTTTTCAGTTCAAATTCAAGTTTTAAAAGAAACAGTTCTGAAAGTTCTAAAGATAGACGTGTGGAAGATCTAAATGTAGGGGCACCTGTTGGCTGATGCCACAAACTTGCCTCTCTCCCCTTGCTCAGTCCCTGGAGCAGATTTGTAGGACTAAAAAAGTTGGGGGAGGATGAGTGGTTAAATGCCCAGATGGCTAACAAGAGACAAACATAAAGCACCTCATCTGGCATTTAACACCTTGCATCACCACAAACAGGCACACCTGGCTAGGAGGCTGTAGCATAGAGTTTCTCAAAGTGTGGTCAGGACCCCACTTGCTTGTGGGTTTGTGAAGCTGAAACTGACAAGCTAATAGCTGAGAAGAAAAATGCATGGAACCCTATGGAAAGTGAAACTGAGCCACATTGCACCTTTACGGTGAGTAGGCAAATATGCTTTGGCCCATGCCCTCACTTCCTGCCACAAGTGCCATTCTAAAAAGAGGGTCCCATTGCTAAAACATTTGAGAACCACTGTAGTAGACCTTTTCAGCTAAAAAAATTTGGTCTTCGCCATTTCACAGAATATTGTATTGATAATTTACATGTAAATTAATTTCAGTGAATATATTAATTTCAGTGAATATCTAAATGTGAACAGCAGATTTTCATGTGTGTGCGCGTGTGTGCACATGTGTGTGTGCACATATAAGATGGTGATGTTTCTCTTGAGTACCTGATGGTCTAGGTCTTTATATTATTATTATAACATCCTTGATAGTTCTATGCTGACCTTTTAGTGAAGTACTGGCAGAGAAACAATTTAGTTATAAGCAACTGATTCACAGTATACTTTGTAAAGCATGACCATTGTCAAACTTTCCTGCTAAATCCTGCAAGAATACTTGATGATTTTTTCCCCTCTTCTCAGCCTATAAACATGTTTCCTCTTCACAAAGTATACCAGATATCATTAGGAAAGGGTTGCAAAGTTTTCTGTATTTGTGTTATAAAAGTATCAGAAAATTAAAAATAATGAAGTATTGGAAATTATTGAACAGAATTAAAACCTGCAGCATAAGCACTTTTCTTGTATATGGTTCCTCTGCCTAGATCAGTTGTTAAAATGCTGGAATTTTTTGCTAGTATGCAACATGTAATGTAATATAAAGAGCTGTGAAAGTGTAGTGGCTAAAAAAACTAGCGCTGGCACAGCACATCTGCAACAACTCACACGTAAGCAATGTTGGTGGAAGGGCCTGTGCTGTCCCACTGGCACTCCATCCAGAACCCCAGTTGCCCGCGGAGGTAAGTGCAATGTGGAGCAGTGCAGGGGTTGAGCAAGGGTGAATCAGGGGCAAATACTATTCAGTGCATAGTACAGAGACCAAGGGCCTCCCCAGCCTCAGAACACCTGTTAGTGTCTCCAGAAGGCCAAAAATTGCCACTTCCTACCCGTAACCTCCCCTTCCTTCAAAACATCCTCAGAGTACATCTAGTGCCAGCAAGGGGGGAGACCAGTGGTGGAATCTACCTGCGCTAACAACCAGAACACAGGAAGTAGCTGCAGGGGTGCGCGGCAGCAACAACTGTAGTGGGTGGAGCCAGCCCTTCATGGAACAACTGGAATGGCGTTCCAGAGCGTCATGGCTACATGACATCACTGGGGGAGACCCTGGTGGGGGGCAGTATTACCACTCTCACAAAGTGCCACCAGGGGTCCTGTACCCTGTGTGACCTCCCCTTCAGCTACACAACTGATCCTAATCTTGCACTGAGCCAGAGGAGGCATCCCTATTCTGGCTCCAAGTGTCTTCTGCTGCCACCCTCCTCTGACGCCCCAGACCCAGCCACCTCGGGGTTGCATGTGCCAACCCTGTCAGTGTCAATAGGAAGGTAAATTATTCCAGAAATAATAATAAGAAAATCATTTTCAATGAGAATGTGATTTGAAGCATCATGTTTCTGAACATACAAGCTCTGCAGGGTCTCTGTAATCATTCATCTGAAAAATAAATGTATTATTTGGAAGCTATTTGAGTGCAGTCAGGATGAAGACGGGGTAGTCATTTTAACCAGAACCTCCACTGTAGCAAAAATCTAATTTTCTCTCCAGGTGAAGATAGACATGTGGGCTAGTTTATACTACTTTGTAGTTAAGATCAAAAGCACTTTTCCTGCATCCATTTGCAAAAGTTGAAGTCATAGCTACTCAGAGGCTTAACATTTTGCCTAAAGTTAGGACAAGGACTGGATCCATAATTATCCCTTTCAATTTATTCAAGGAAAGGATTCTTCAACAATTGCCCTCTCACTTTTGAGGCGGTTAAAAATCTGACCGTAAGGTATTACTTACCAGAAAAATGTTTGCAGATGTATTCATACAAGGAAATTTTATGTTTTTATTGTTGGACTCCAGATGTATAGATTTGGGCAAATCTCTTGACCCCTTGCCCTAACATCCTTGTCAGTAAGAAACATGAAGAAGTAGAAACTGCTGTAAAATGGGTACAAACAAAGCTGATTGAAAGTCTGCATGCAAATGATAGTAATAAATTGATTGACACTGAAAGTTCAGTAGGACTCCAGTTGTTCTCTTTCTTTCAATGAATTGAATGAAGGAGGTAGTTCTCCATTCACTAGATACAGAGATGATCGTAAATTGGGAGGAACTGCAAATACTTCAGTGAATGGGCTGAACTAATCTGTATAAACTAGAGTGAGTGACAGATAGCAACAAAATGAAGTTTGACAAGAATAAATACAGTGCATTAAACATAAGAAAGAAGAAATTTAAGATGAAAGGTAACTGGTTAAGCAATGTCACTATCGAGAAAAGTGAATGGTGAGGCTGAACACAAGTCAACAAACTGATGCTGTGGCAAAAATGGATAATGCCCTTTTAGGTTGTACATCAAAAGGAACATGATCAGAGGCGTTTCTACAGGGATGGCAAAGCTCTAAGTTTTGCAAGAAGCCTTACCCTGTTGTGTAAATCCCTCCTCTCCCTTGCTGCTGTAGCCAGTAAGCAACGCCAAGATTGGCTAAAACGGTGCAGGAGAGGAGTAATCTCCACTGCAAGGTAAGGCTTCTTGCAAAACTTAGAGCTTTGCCATCCCTGTAGAAACGCCACTGAACATGATAATATACGGTAACTATTCTACCAAGTGCCGGTAAGGCCTCATTTACCTGCGAGTAAGTCCTATTGAATTCAATGGGGCTTATGTCTCTGTAGACATGCATAGGGTTGTAGAAATGCATAGAGTTCCTCTGCATTTCAAAGAGTGAATTGATAAGTAGGGTTCACAGTTCCCTGAATGTAGGGAGACAACCAGTGATGTCATGCAGGGGGTACGCGAGTACCGGTTTCTAGAATTACAGCTGGCCCCGCCCATTCGCCCACCCACTCGTTGACTCCACCCTCTGCAACGTTTGAATTTCCTGCATGTTTGAGTTGCCTGCATGTTCTCAGAGCCAGGCAGGCAGGCAGCGAGCGGAGTCTTTCCTTTCCTTGCCACTGAAAAATGAGTTGCTCTGGGGTTTTAACATGATGCCAGGCCTCCTTAACATGTTCTGGGGGTGCTGTGGAATACTGTTGCAACTGTTGGGTCAGTTTAAAATCATCTGAGGCCTCAAAAAGGGCTTTTTTCATGTCACTTCCTGCCACAACCTCACTTCTGGCTTATGATGTCACTTCTGGTGGGCGGGTCCCGACACGTGCCAATCAAAAGTGAGTACCTGTTCTTAAATCATTTAGATGATACCACTGGAGACAACCCTCCTCCCCATTTAAGCCCCATTAATTTCTGTGGGACTCACAGCACCATCCTATGCATTGCTAATAAGATGTAAATCCTACCGAGTTCAATGGGCCTTAACACTGGCATAGAATGGCACAGTTATTCATGTGACATATACAACCCATTGATAATACATGAACATAGAAACATGTAGACTGGACATATTCCTTGTCTAGAAGCCATTTGACATCTAGAGCTTTAATTTATTTGAAATGTTTAGTTTACATTTTGGAAATAGGTGGAAATTTATTTCTTGAAAGTAACTTGCTCTGAGAAACCAGGAGAGTTATAGTAAGTGATTGTTAGATAGGGAAGCCTTCTAGTTATTTGAAGAAATAAAGGAACTTTATTATAATACGTCTGTCTTTATCTATCTGTCCTACATATTATATAGTATCATTTTATCATATTGAAGGCTAGGCCTTGACATTTCAGTATTGCTACTTGGTAATGCAGAGAACATTTGCTCCCGTTTAGAAGCCAGGACCATTATTATTTTATTCATGACATGGATTTGTATAATCTTTATAATGATTTATAATGCTGTGATGATTTATAATCTTTTTAATGATTCTGAGTTGTCTCTAGATACGTTTCTAAAATAATTTAAATTTAATGAAACTTCTGGAGACTTAGGAAGCACAGCATGAACTGTGAACACAAGCCATCTCAAAGCCAGCCAGTTGTCTGTTCCACCAAATCCCATCCTGCAACAGAGAACTTAGTTAGGGAAGACAAATGTTCTGCCAAATTCCCTGCCAGGCCTCCCCAAGGACCTCAATGCCCACATCAGGCTAACTAGTTTCCCCACAGAGCAGCCTCAGAGATAGGCAAGAGGGAGGGGGTTCAGTCACCCACTGGGCCTCCTCTCTTTCAGCAGCTTTTGTTTGGGATTACTGGCTGGTCAGCCTCCTCCAGACTGCCCTCATCACTGGCTCCGCTCAGAATACCCCACCACCAAACAATAGGCAATCAGCTTGTCCCAGCTACAACTACCTCCTCCACTCGTGGCTCCAGGGGCGTGGCAGCCAAACAACTGTTTCCCACAGTCAGTCTCCACAATGAGCTTTCCTTAGCCAGTCCTTCCTTCAATCCTTCCAACAGGCAGGCAGTCCAGGCATGCATGCAGGCCATCCAGCATTCTATCCCAGGTACCATCCTCCAGTACCCATACAGCTTCTCCCTTCCAGCACTAACCCAGGTGCCTTCCTAGGACCTTCCCAGATCCCATCCCAGATTCCTTTCTCCCTCTGCTGCCTCCAGCTTTATACTGAGGCCACTGAGGCCAGCCAATCAGTGGGCAGGCTTTAATTCATCAGCCACGCCCATCTGCACCTGTGTGAGGTTTGCAAATACCTTCTGGGATTAACCCTATAATCCCTGGTTTATGTGGGACAAGGGGCCTTTGCTGATACCACTCCCTATCCTCGGGTGGCTCCTGCCTTTTCCAATACATTGTCCCAGATTAATTATTTGTTCAAACAAACGGTGGTCTCTCACATGATGGTGTTAGGATAGTACTCTCAGGGCACTGAGCTAAAACACCAACTGTAACAGATATGCAATATCAGCGCATCTATTATTTGCGCATTATTTGCGCTGATATTATTATTATCAGCGCATCAGTATCTATTATACTTTATGATTCAGATGCTGCAGATTCCCAGTCTAGTCTGGAGTTGGAACTCCGACTCTTTCAGCTGAGTTGGAAGCCATTTTGAAATGAAACCAGCGCTTAGTGGATTCCTGGCTTATTCCAAAAAAGAAATGAAAGATTCTCATGTGGCAAGGGACTACATTGTGCCCTTGATGTTCACTATGCCCTTGCCCATAGTGTCATGCAATAGTTGAGCGTTTCAAGTCAAGTGTTTCCACTGTTGTTACTGTTCCTTCACCAACCTCTGATCATTTGACAACCTAGCTGAGGTAAACCTATTTCTATGTGACCAAAATGCATTGTGTGATATGTTCTGGATTCCACAACTCCCTCCACCAAAATTTCAAAGGCACCAAATAGTTCATTTTTTCTTGGTTGTGATATCACGATCACATCTCTTGGTTAGGACAACAGAAAGAAGGGTTTGGTAGACACCATTATATATGCCTTTACTGCAATGACGTTACAATACTGCTTTAGGGCAGTATTGCTTTTTAGCACCAAGACCCACTTTTAGAATCACAATCTGTCTAGGACCCACCAGAAGTGCCATCATTGTGACACCTGAGCCTGCTGCTTTCCTGAGAGTGCAGCGATAAGTTGAGTTATTTTCAGCCATTTTCCAATAGCAAAGTTAATCAGAAAGAAAAATGCCTATTTACAACTTTGGCACAAGCAAAACAACCACACACACCTCTCCCTTTCCAGCATGCGATCTTCCCATATTTTCAGTATGTCTCCCCTAGGTGCTTTGCGGCCTTACGGTCATTACTGCTGTTGGAGGACAGATTTTCCAAGAACAGGCCCATACCCTCCAGAGGGGGCTTGCCTATTCAATATCTTCATGAAGCACTGGGAGAGATATTGTTGGAGGTTTTGTGTCATCAAGACTTTCAAGAACTGCTTTGCAGTGTGTTGCCCTTCCCTTCATTCTTTGTATTTGTACAACTGTGCTGGGGTGCTGAAGAAACAGGAGCTCAATCTATTCAGCACTGGCACAGAGGGTCCACCGTGCCCTTGATGTATCCAGCGTTGGAGTTGAGCAGGTGGGAGGACTCCTTGGGCTACGGGAACATTTGTTCCCTTACCCCATGTAGCTCAGCAGACTGCTCAATGGGGCTACTTGGTTCTGTGCCAGCTATTTAGCTGATGCAGTGTAGCCTGTGTAGGGTTTTCAGGTATGGGGTGGGGGTTAGGATGCAGAGGAGGTCTGCCCCACCACTTCCAGGGCCACCCACCTTAAAATATAATCCACACCATATCACTTTGGATCAGCTCAAAATGTTCAATATCATATGCCTCCTAACATGGTTTGACCACTAGGTAACTGCAGACGATTGCAATGGTTGCTTAGCCTTCTGAGAACTGTTCAAGATGATGATCCTGACGTGCAAATCCCTAAAGACATAGGACCTACACACATGAGAGGCAGGCTTCTTCTGCCCTTTAGTCCACTCTCAGTACATGCTATTTGTTGTGTAATACTCTTAATTGTTCCAAGCCATCAGGATGTGATTTACTACCAAAAAGAAATTCATCATCAAAATAAATAAATACATTTTAATTGGCTGCAGTGCTAATTCACGTTCCTATGCATTTGAAAGGTTGAAGTCAGCACTGGATGAGCTCAGATCCCTGTTCAACCATAACACTATCCATTTGCTCTTTGAATATAGAGCTATGATTCTCTTGTTCCTTGTAAATTGCTACATGGGGATGCATTTTTCTGAATTGCAATTAGCTCTTCGATATACAGTCCCCATAAAACTGGAACAATGCATGTAACCTAGCCTTGCAGATCAGTAACGCAAACAATTTTTAAATACTGTATTTTGTTTCAGAAAGCTGAGCACACTCAGATCCTATCTTGTACAACCCAAAAGCTCAGTATGGCAAGAGTGGGGGGAAAAAAATCCTTTTTCCAGTAGTATCCAGAGAGGAACTTTCAGATAGTTCCTGTCACAATAAAGCAGGAAGCAAATAGCCCTTCCTAGCTGGTTGCCCTCTCCCAGCAACTGGTAAATAATAATAATAATAATAATAATAATAATAATAATAATAATAATAATTGGTATTTATATACCGCCTTTCTTGGTCATCAGATTGCTCCTTTGACTTTAATTCAAGGCGGTTTACATAGGCAGGCATTTTCTAAACTGCAAGGGTTTTTACAAATCACAAAGTTCTAATCTTTCAAGAACAACTACATACCGATGACACTTTTATCGTCCAGTCCTTCTTTCTCGCCGCATGATTGCCTTCCACCAGCTGATAATCTGCTTCTTTGCCCTCACCAAAGAGCAGCTGGCCGTCTGCACAACTCCCCCTCTCACAGGCAGCTGAGACAGCTCAGATCTTATCAGCCGCATTGCACACAGAAACTTCCGGTGGTCTCAAACTAGCGACCTTCCGATCTTATCTTCGGGCAATTACTGCAGCTTTAACCCTCTCGACCAGACCTTCTGCCATATTCCTTTTGCCATATTCCTTTTGCCAAAGAGGTTCTGTTCAGCTAAAAGCTTTTGACAGACATTTCTTTTATGGGTTTGTCTAATCCCCATTTGAACTCATAAAAACCAGTGGCCATCACGATATAATGCACCAGTGAACATCATATGTGAAGAGAATAAAAAGATTAAGAGGAAAATGATATATTCAAGGCAGCATATGGTATTGCGAAATAAATAACCCAAATAATTCTTCCTTTAAAATAATTCTGGAATTTTTTTTTAACCTTCATAGTAGCTTCAAGATTTCTCCTAATTGCTATTATTAAGGCGTGTATTTCTGCACAAAATACAGATAATCATCGTGATGAATAAAATCACAATCTCGCCTGTGTGGGCTTTTTTTTTTATTGTTTTATTAAAAAGATTAGGTAAAGACAATGTCAGAATCCTTTGTATTAGCTATAAGAGCTGTTGTTTAGACTAGGGCTCCTTTGTCTGCCATGAATATTTTACATTTAAATTAGAAATCTGTAAAGTTGAGGTGGAAGGATTACTGTGTGTGAGAGATGAATAAGGAGAAGCATTATAGCCTTTGCAGTAAGGAGGATAAGTACCACAGTTCATCTGACATAAGAGATGGATTACAGTGAGTCTGAAGTGGAAGAAGGTTTATTTAGGAATTATTAGCAATGGTTTGCATTTATGTAATCTATTAGTATAACACAGAGAGAGTTATGTGATCCAGGAGGAGGGGGGTTAGCTCTAGATTTGTCAGAGAGATTTGCTATTTACAATGGTGCTCAGAACCGAATATATGCAGGCACATTAAAAAATAACAGAATCTTACCAGGGAGAGAAACCAAAATAATACAGATTTCTTCCTTTGGCAATTCCACAGCCCCTCTATATGTATGCACACTGCATGCACACAATTGTATGCACATACCTCAATTGTATACAGTGGTAAATCACTAGCAACTACTAAAAGTTGACTTTTTTTCCCCTTGCATAGTTAAATACGTTTAAAGAATGTGTCTCAGACCACTGAAGAATAGTGTTCTCTCATAGTCTGCCTCTTTAACTAGACAAGCGGTTCTCAAACTGTGGGTTGGGAACCAATTTTTGGTGGTTTGAGAAACTTAACTCTCCCCCACTGTGGGTGGGGAACCATCAGTGGGTCATGACCTGATTGTTGGTGGGTTGTGAACAAACTGACAAGATGATAACTAGCAAGGAAAATGTATTGAGCCATATGGAACATGAAACTGAGCTGCACATGTGCGTTTAATAGTAGGTAGGTGAATGTGCCTCAGTCCACTTCAAGATGAATGCAGTGCCACCAGAATGGTCCTGATCTGCTAATTAAACCCCCCCCCCCCCCCCCAAAAAAAAAACTTCAGAAGGAAGTCCGCTAGCTGACAATGTATTGAGCCTTATAGAAAGTGAAATGGGCTTCCATGTGCATGTTTGCATGAATTAGGCAAACATGCCTCTGTAGTAATCGAAGGCCAGGTGAAGGGAACACAAGGCCACCAGAATGATCCCAATCTGATGAATGTGGAGCTCAACAAAAATTCCAGAAGCCCCTCCCACCATAGTAAAAAGAATCAAAAAAGAGGCTTGGCATAATGTAAAAAAAATTAGTGTCACAAAGCTAGGTGGGTCCTGATGGATTGTCACTTTAAAAAGTGGGTGCTAAAAACCACTGGGAACTATTGCTTTAAGAGACTACCACAAAGAGGTCATGCCTAGGTAGTCAGCTATCAGCCATTCTAATTTCTAGAGATTAAAAGACCCGCAAACATGCATACACAAAAAAGAGAGGCTTGGCTGCTGAGCCCAGATTCCATGCACATCCTCTTCTGGGTCTCCCAACTTCATGCAGCCAGCCACATTTTTGCTATGGTGGGGCAGGAGGGGTTCAGCTCTCTTGCCTTCTCAGCAAGAGAAGGAAGGTTTTGCCTCTTTAGCAAGCACGAGAACTGGAGGGGGAGCAAAGTCTTCCTTCTCTTGCAGGGCAGGGAAAGAGGAACGAGAGAGCTTGCAAACACTGCTTCAGCTTCCTTTACACCTCCAGGAGCACCTTTCTCCAGTGATGTCATGCAGGGGGAATGCGGGGGAACTCAGTTCCACTAGTTAAAATTAGGGCTGACTCCACCCACTTCACTCTCCCTCCTCCCCTCTCCCAATTCCTCTGCAAAGAGCTTTTCTTCTTGGTTGACTGGCACTCAGTGGCTTAAAGGGAGCGACTCTGGATTCCTAGGGGGGCAAAGGGGGAAGGGCTGCAGTGGGGAAGCCCCCTTCCTCGCTCCCTCCAGCCACACACGTGGAGTCAGCAGCCGCTCTGGTGAGTCTGCAGCCCACTGGGGAGAAGGGGTGTACTGGGGGTGCGGTGGTGAATCGAGGGGGGCCCTGGAGGGAACGGAGGGGAGCCGGGACTTTTTGAAGCTGCCCTCCTGATGTGCCCAGCATAAGCGCGCTTTGGTGTGGGGAAGCACCCAAGGGTGCCGTCCAGAGTGGTGCCTGCCCTCAGCCCCTTCCACAGGTTCCTGCCTCATTCTGCTCAGCCAGTTTCGGCTTCAAGGCTGCTGCCCCTGTGCCAATTTTCAACTTCCCTGGCAATTTTGAATAACTCCACCTTGTCTAGCCGTGAAGACCAAGGAAAGGCTTTCGCCGCTGTCTCTCCAGTCCAGAGCGTTTCACGGGTGCTCTGGGTGTGAGGCTTCTTTGGAAGACTGTCCCCATCGCTATTGGAGCTGCAGTTGGGGAGGGGAGAATTCTTCGCTTTCTGTTCTGTAGGCGCCAGGCGCTGTACAGAACCGGCTGGCTCCGCCCACTCGTCGCTGACATTGTCGCTGGCTAGGAACCAGCCGTGGGTAGACCTGGGCTCCGCCAGCCGCCGACTTATGACATCACTTCCGGTGGGCGGGTCCTGACACGTGCCAATCAAAAGTGAGTTCCTGTTCTTAAGTCATTTAGATGCCACCACTGCCTTCCTCCCTCTTGCCTTCAGGCTAGATGGAGTTGAAAGGCACTTGATTGAAGTGGGAGTGGCCCTGCCTTGGCAAGAGCCAAGGTAGCGCCCACTGCAGATCCCCTAGAACAGCCGTGACAGCCGGGGGCGATTTTTAGACATTATCCCTGCCACCACTTAGAGTGTGCGTGTGCTCCACTTGTGGCTCAGACTCAGAAAGCCGCTGGAGCGTGTGCACATTCCAAACAGTGGCTGTGAGTGTGAACATACTCTGAAAAGCAGAGAGCAACCAGCAAAGCTCAGAGCAGCCGCTTCTGTGCTTCAGAGCAAAGTAGTGACTGCTCCAAAGTTTGCTGGGTTGCAAGGAAGGGTGCCTGTCACCCCCATCTTGCCTGGGCATCATGTTGCACCCCTTCCAGCCTCACACCTGGGGGGCTTACCCCCCACCCAATAGATAGCAACGCTAATGGGGAGGGGGTCTTGGCACCACCCCCTGTCAGGTGGCATCTAGAAACATTTGCACCCATTGACACTTCCCCGAGGTCCACCACTGAGTCTAAAAACCCTTGAAAATATCACATGATCTGTTAAGAAATACGGAGGTAATGGTAACAATGACTGGCTCCCATATGTAACAGGAGAACAACAACAACAACAACAACAACAACAACAACAACAATAATACGTGGATTTATATACCGCCTTTCTTAGGTCACCAGATTTCTCTGATGACTATAACTCAAGGCGGTTTACATGGGCAGACTTTATTCAGAAACCCGAAGGTTTTTACAATTTTTACAGAAATGTTCTATCTTTCAAGAACTACACACATACAGATGGATCTTTCTGGATTTAGTCCTTCTTTCTGGCCACCCGTTTGTCTTCTTGCTGGCTGATAACAGCTTCCCTGCTCCCACCAGAGAAGCGGCTGAACTTCGGCACAACTCCCCCTCACACAAGGCAGCCGAAGCTCAGCTGTTAATCAGTTGCAATTAACAAGGTCTGCCGCTCACAGAGACTTCCGGCTGTCCCGAACTGGTGACCTTCAGATCTTCAGCTCTTATCTTCAGGCAAACGGAGGCATTAACCCTCTTGACTAAATCTTTTGCCGGTTGTGTCCAGGAGCTCAGATCCAGCCTTCCACTGTGCGTTTGAAACCCATGGTTAGTTAAATCTGCAGGTCCCGAATCCACAGATATGGAATAATCAGGTCCTGTAATTGTTTTTCACCAAACAGGGTCTTCTAGCTTGGCCAGTGATGCTGCTTTGTCTTTTTTTTTTTCCTTTTAGGAATTTAAATCATTGCTGAAATAGAAGTGATTTTGGTGGGCACTAGGCATGAAGGACATTTTACAAAACTAAATTATTTGCTCCGTAGCTTGGGATTGGAACCAAAAATAATGAAGAACCATTCAATACATTAACTTGGGCTCTATCAGCTACGTGCTTTTCCTTGCCAGAGAAAGTAGCTGACATAACTCTAAGGGAGGGCTTTGGGTGGCTAGTACAGGTTTTCGGAATTGGGTGAGTGGCACCCATATACCACTTCCTGCCTTTCAAATCATGAAATCTGTGAAAAAATTAACACCATTTTTGAACACGGTTAAGTCCGCTGTCATGTCCCCGAGCCTGGGGAGGCAGGTTCGAGGGGTCCAAAGGGTTTGTACCCCACTGGGTGCATTGGAACTTGTCGACCATCAGTGAGAGGAAGCGTAGAGCGCCAGGGAGGTCGAGCCGGTTGAAGCAGGTAAAGTCAGCCTCAGCTCAGTCACAGGGAAAGGGGGTAGCTTCACCCTTGGTCCTTTATTCTGGGAGGTCCAGGAGGCTGTTGCTCCACAACCTCCTGCTCTGCCTCTCCATACACAACTGCCCTCATCACTGGCTGCTGGCTGCTTTTATGGCTAGGTCCCGTCCCCAAGACTCTACCCTTTCCTCTCCTCCTGAGACAGGCACAACTGTGTTGATACAGCTGCCTGCGGCAACACAGTGCACCTTGTGCTGGCGCTCACATTCTTTACAGTCCATGTGCGACAGCACTTGGCCAACGCAACTGGCTTGCATTGGCCACAGGGGGTGGTGGAGGAGTGCCCCGGCAGTCTTGGAAGGGGAGAACAATTGCGTGTATTAGCATTTTGGGTATTTAGTAATGGACAGTCTGCTAGCATCTTTGTCACAACTCAGGCTGCAATCCTATTCACACTTCCCTGGAGTAAGCACCATTGGATATCATGAGACGTACTTCTGAGTAGACATGCCTAGAATTGTATCCAGCTTTCCAGTGCTGATCAGTAGTATAGCTAGAGAGGGATCATTGCACTACGTTTTGCATGGCTCATCAATCCGCCGTGCAAGCAGCCCCTCCCCTTCAGAGCTATTCTGGGCGGGTGTCTCTTCCGTCTTGCTCTAGCTGATGGGAATGGCTCCAAAGGGGAAGGGGCCACTTGCGTGGTGCATTAAAGCGCAGTGCTGTGACCCCCCCCATCAAGGCTACTGGTGCCAATGCAGTCATGCCAATGGGGGGTGTTCTGTATCTTGTAGTGGGAGGCAGTCACAGAAGCCTCCTGAAGTCCCCTTAACTTGGGGCTGCATTGTGGTTGCATCAGCACTGGTAAATTGGATAGGATTGGGCCCCTAGGGCTCAATCCTATCCAGTTTGGGGGCACTGATGCAGCTGTGCCAAAGGGGCATGCGCTACATCCTGCGGTGTGGGGCCAGTATTGGAGAGCTCTCAACATAAGGAAACATTTGGTCCCTTACCATGGGGTTGCATTGCGGCTGCATCAGCGCTGGAATGTTGGACAGGATTGGGTCCTCATTCTGTTAAACCCACATCATTTTGTATGCATAAATGTGTGCAGAGTCCCTTCTTGTATATGCCCAACAAACTGGAGACAAAGCACTTGCTAGTGTTTTAATTTCTTTTTCATGTTTTGGTTAGAGAATACGTAGAATGCCTTTCCCTCCACAGTGTCATGAATATGCTAATCTATGGAAATCACAGAAAGCAGGTACTTACGTTAAGCACATACTGTACCGAAGGAATCCCTGATGAATTCAAGTCTCTACTGTTTAGAGAAGATGTTATTGTCTATTAAGTGACATACTGCCAGATGTTCGTGAAGTAGCGCAGTAACGCGTTGAGATTTTTATCGTTTTTTCTCCATTCCCATCCCTTGCCCACTTTCCCACCAAGAGGTATCATTCATTTTGGCATCCTTGTTAATCACACATTCGATTACACACATAGAAATTGTGCTTCAAATATTAATTCCCTCTTTTTATAATGAATATTTCATAAAAAGGAGACCAGCCTGTCTGCCGAACACAGAATGTGGCTATACTGTTGGAAAGAGTCATTCCCCCAATATCTTTTCATGTTTCAAAGATGACAAAGAAACGAAATCAAGCACTGTGGGAAGCCTAAACAAGAGAGAAGAGTGTAGCCATTAGCAAATGATGTTGATCAAGTTGCAGCTGACTTTCACTGAAAGTGAAGCATTGAGGAAAATTTGGGGGTGATTTTTTTCAGGTAAAATAGCTCATAAATAGATGAAATTTCTCCAGGGTAGTTCCACAAATCCCTTATTGTGTGTTAGACCATGATTAGATGTGTGAGGACCACCATTCCTATAATGTGTCATTAATCTTATCAAAATTCTTCAAAATGTCTACCGGTGTTGTGTAGGGCAATGTTTTTCAAAACATGTGTTTGAACATCCACTAGGTGGATTGCAAACCAACTTCAGGTCAGTCGTGAAGCACCTAGGGCAGCCACATTGAAAATATGGGGACACTGGAAAGGGGAAGGGCTGTGTTTTGCTTGAGTCAACGTTGTAAATAGGCTTTTTTCCCTTTTTGACTCACTTTGCTATTCGAAAATGGCTGAAAAATAACCCAATAATTATTGCTGCATTCTCAGTAAATCAGCTGGTTCTAGTGTCACAATGACAGCACTTCTGGCCATAACATCACTTCTGGCGGGTCCAGGACAGATTGTCATTCTAAAAAGAGGATCCTGGTGCTAAAATATTTGAGGACCACTGGTGTAGGGTAACCAACAATGCACCACATACGCATCTCAGTGAGCACATTTGTTTATTTTAACTGAGGGCACAACCCTAACCTGGATTTAGGCCAGCACAGTTAGGCCAGCAAAGTTTGGCTGGCACAAGGGCCACTGTAAAGTGTGCTTGAACCACTCTTGGAGTTAGAGAGGATGGCACAAGTCTGTGTGCTCACCTCTTTTACTCCAAGAGTGGTTCAACGTACTTTACTCTGTTCCTTGTGCCAGCCAAAATTCGCTGACCCAACTGTGCCGGCCTAATTCCAGGTAAGGATTGCGCTCTTAGTTTAGAGGACAAACTGACAAAATGGATTTCAGTGGCAAAGGCACAAACTAGTTTTTATCCCTGATTTTCCAACCTGCCCTATCCCTTCCTCTCCTCAGACTTATGCCAGCAAAATAGATGATCTATAGGTCAGTGTCCTTCAACCTGTGGGACTCCAAAGGGGTTGCAAATCCTCATTGGGTGTGTGTGTGTGTGTGTGTGTGTGTGTGTGTGTGTGTGTGTGTGTGTGTGTGTGTGTG
>JAJKFI010000065.1:7883810-7919458 GCA_029204185.1 Lerista edwardsae | reverse complement strand
GTGTGTGTGTGTGTGTGTGTGTGTGTGTGTGTGTGTGTGTGTGTGTGAGGGTCACCTTTCAAAGCCTGTGCAGGATCATGATGGCCAGGTGGATCATCTGGATCATGCCATTAGTTGTGATTCCTGAGAGGACACCAAGTGGTCAGATAACCACTGACCATTTTAGGATTACAGTGACTATACAGTGGCTCAGGTCATTAATTGTTCTATATAGAGGGGATAAAATTAGAGGGAACATTGCTCCTAAGAATGAAAATTTAGGATGAATTAAAATCTTTCTCTTTATAATCCTCTATTCAGAACAAGAGGCTTCAGTGTCTCTTTTTGCCAAATGTGTATTTGTGATTGTCTTAGTCCTAATTCTATTCTCTTCTTTCCTTTAATATGTCCAGTGTTCTTTCTATTAAAAAAAAATAGTCTCATTTGAAAATGAAGCTATCAGCCTCCTGTTTCCATTAGGAAGCCAGCCTCTTTTCTAGTTCATTATATGCTCAATTGGCTTTAGATTGATCTGTGAATAAATTATAATCAAAACAGGCTTATTCACCTTAAAGCTTTGCTGGCTTAAGGTTTCATTGTTGATTCATTATGTTGTCAGTTCTCTATTGGCAGTCTAATGCTTTTTATATCTAGATAGAAACAGTTCTACTGGTAGATACTGTTATCTTTAAATGAGTAGGATTTAGCTTATCCAGTGAGAACAAATTCATCAATGATGAATCCCTGGAGAAATACTGAAACCAAAATCACATGGTTGCAGGAGATTTGTACAGTTTATCAGTTTTATAGCTGCTTTTGGAAGTCTAGTGCAAGAGTTCTTTCTTTGGAGAGAGAGAGAGAGAGAGAGAGAGAGAGAGAGAGAGAGAGAGAGAGCAATCCTAACCTGGAGTTAGACTGGCATAGTTAGGCCAGCAAAGTTTGGCCGGCACAAGGGACACCATAAATATGTTTGGACCACTCTTGGAGTTGGAGAGGCCAGCAAACAGATGTGCGCTATCCCCCTGACTCATAGAATGGTCCAAATGTGCTTTACGGTGGCCCTTCTGCCAGCCAAACTGCTGGCATAACTGTACCGGCCTAACTCCAGGTTAGGATTGCGCCCAGAGAGAGAGAGAGAGAGAGAGAGAGAGAGAGAGAGAGAGAGAGAGACTACTAGATAGTACTTGAAGGAGGGAGGAAGTTCTGCCATATCTCAGTAGTAGAATAATTTCACCTACAAATACATGTAAACACTTATTCCAAAGCCATTGTGCAAATATCATGTAGCATCCTAAGAGACTGAGCCTATGCCAAGAGTCCCTAGTTTGAATTTCACCTCTGACACACTGAATGGATGGCTGTAGGCAGTGATGTCATGCAGGGGGTACGCGGGGGTACGCAAGTACCGGTTCCTAGGATTACGGCTGGCCCCGCCCATTTGCCCGCCCACTCGTCAACTCCGCCCCCTGCAACATTTGAATTTCCTGCACGTTTGAGTTGCCAGACAGGCAGGCATCAAGCGGAGCCTTGCCTTGCCTTGCCACTGAAAAATGAGCTGCTCTGGGGTTTTCGAACTGTTGGGTCACTTTAACATGATGCCAGGCCTCCTTAACGTGTTCTGGGGGTGCTGTGGAATACTGTTGCAACTGTTGGGTCAGTTTAAAATTGTCTGAGGCCTCAAAAAGGGCTTTTTTCATGTCCCTTCCTGCCACGACCTCACTTCCGGCTTATGACGTCACTTCCGGTGGGCGGGTCCCAACACGTGCCAGTCAAAAGCGAGTACCTGTTCTTAAATCATTTAGATGACACCACTGGCTGTAGGTAAGCTACACTCCATCAGTTGCAACCAGCGACATTCAGTGCAGGTGTGGCTGGTGAGGCAGAATTGCCCTACTGGAGTTCTTTGAAAAGGGCCGCCACTGCTGTGATCACGCAACGTCTTACAAGCCACTGCCGCCACCCCCAAGCCCCTCAGGAACCTGATCCTCCCCTCCACCAGCCCAGTACTGCCCACTCCCTACCTCCCCCTGCCCCAAATCATCTTACCGTTGCCCAACACTGCTGGAGCATCGGCCAGCCTACCATTCAATGCTGAGTCCAGGTGCTCAATAGCCCCGGCCCAGTGCCAGTGCTCCCTCCTCTTTGGGTGTTGCGATTGTGCTGTATGGCACGTTCATGACACTTTTACACTTCATGCAACTCAGCTCACACATAGAACTGAGTGACACCAGCACGTTGACTGGGGGCTTGACCCAAAGGGCCTTATCGCTGGTGGTATTGCTACTGAGTTGGGCCAGCACTAAGTATCCAGAAGCAGTCAATCAACTGTCTGGTGACAGCAATGAATCCAATCCAAGTTTCCTAAAGAGCTTTACCTTCCATCAATAGGGTGTGACAGGTGTTGTACGTCATCTCACTTATTCTCTATATTATTCACTGACGGAAGAAGGGGGTGAGGAAAGATAGTGTGATGACAGCACAGGGACTGCCCATCCATGAGCTGCCCTGAAGCAGCCGCCCAAGGCAGCAGGCTGGCAAGGGTTGCCCACTTCCATCCACAACTGTCTTCCTTTGATCCTCCCCACACACACACACACACACACACACACAAACTCATTAGATTGGAAAAGGAAGGGAAGGATCAAATGGAAGTGTGGAGGAGAGGAGAGTGGTGGGCTAGAGCAGTGATCTCCACCCTTCCCCATTTCAAACGGGCACTTTCGTTCCACCGGGGAAGCTCCAAAAGATCCCAACTGCAGCCCACAGGAGTCTTTGTTGCCAGCCACTTCTGGGGTCTGCCGTCCCAGCATGCCTCACACCTGGTGTTCCACACAGATGCGGCTGGCCTCAAAGACCCCATGGGGGCTGTAGTCAGGGTCTTTCAGAGCTTCCCTGGTGGAATGGAAAATAGTGATCACACTGGGGAAGGAGCAAGCAGGCACCGAATCTGGCCCACAGGCCAGAGTCTGGAGACCACTGGGCTAGAACATTAGAAGAGCAGAGGCCGGTGCATCACCAGATAGGGAGGCAGCATTTGGTAAGCCGCCTCAGGGGCCAGGAAGTTTTGGGTTGGCCTTATGACATCATGTCACACATTTTAGGGACTGAATGTTAAAGGAGAAGAAGGGAAAGGGGATTGCTGTGTTGGTGTCGTATCTAGTTCCACCCTCTCCCTGATTGTACTTTACTGCATGTGCAATTCTGCATAAGCTTGGCTCAATTAGCTTGATTAAATGTTTTCCAATAATAAAGGGGGGGGGAACCTAGTTTGCACTGGTCATGTTCCATCTTCCAAGGAGACCAGCACTATCAACCCATCTTGATTCATAGTGCCACTTGCTAGGTTAGAGATTGTGATGCCCTTCCTTCAGATGCAGCTTGCTTTTTCGGACAGACATAGGGTTATTATCTGCGTGGCATGTTTAGAAATTGGAACCAGCATTTCCACGCTCCTGACTGAAAGAGCCGCATTGTGGAGCTTAGTATTCTTCTCAACTACTGTATTATGTGAAAGTAAGCCCAGGGGCTAAAGATTAAGAAGCTCAATGAGGTCAAACAGTGAAATGAATAAACTTAGCACGTTCTGGAGTTCACTTGGAACTTGCTGCCTTTATATTAACAGATCTATCCCTTTAAGCCCCATTTCACAATAATCTTGGTGCGTGCTTTAAAATGTTTGGAAGCAGATCCAATAGTAGATTGATACAAAATGATAAGCAAACTAGGGTAGCTCCACCCTAGTTCTATGATTATTTAGAGTACAATCCTAGCCAGCTTTCCAGCACTGACACAGCTGTGCCAGTGGGCAATGTGCCACCTGGCATTCTGAGGTAGCCTACTTCTAAAACCAAGAGGTTGTATATATGCATGGTGTGCATCCTGCAATAGACTTTTCTTCTAGAATCTCTCCAATCCCTTTTTAAAGGCATCCAGGCCAAACGCCATCACCATATAAGTCTATATTAGATGTAGGCTACCTCAGAATGCCAGGTGCAGGGGAATGCCAGTGAGATACAAGTGTCTTGTTGTTTTGTGTGCTCCCTGAGGCACACAGTGGACCACTGTGAGATACAGGAAGCTGGACTAGATGGGCCTTTGGCCTGATCCAGCAGGGCTTCTCTAATGTACATTTTGTGGCAAAGAGTTCCACAGATTAATTGCACGCTCGGTAAAGAAATCTTTTCTTTTGTCTGTTCTAGTTTTTCTGACCTTCACAACAGTTAACGCTGAAGGAGAAAATAAGGGTCAATCTTTTGCTTTTCAATGGTGCTCTGTTAAACCAGGAGCAAAAGCCGCCGCCACCGTGTTCACAGCACATTTGTGGTGCTGTAGGCTGTGGACAGTGGACAGCGCAATTAGAATTACACTCTCAATCATTTTTTTTAAAAAAAGTAGCTTCATGTATACTTTTAAAAATTAAAAAAGAAGGTAAAGAGTATGAAGTATGGCCCCGTGGTATGTGATGGTAAATCATTTGAATTATGAAATCCTAGAAGTATGGGAGAAGAGCGAGAGATTGAATCTGTGTTTGAATCACATGTCATTTGATCCATGGCTGCCATCTGAATTGCAGAGATGGAGAAGAAGTGTGGTGCTGTGTTGCTAATGGTTCCATGATAATACACGTCTGCACAAGGATTATCACAGCTTTTCCATTTGTTTTAGAAACTTCCCAGTTTTGGACCGTATCTTGAACAGCGTAAGAGGATAATAGCTGAAAACAAGCTGAAACTAAAGGAGCAAGACAGCCTGATTCCCCAGCTTGAGAGAAAACCTAGTTTTCTTCCAAAGAAGTCCATCCCGGCCGTGAAGGTAAGGAAAAACAAACACAAGCCATGCATAAAAGATCAGCAGCTTTCTTGAACACTATATTGTGGTTTGCGGGTGTGGGTTATCTTCTCCGTGGATTTGTGTTTGTCGTGCACACCGGAACAGTCCAGGTAGAAAGCAAAACTCTACATGCAACAAGCCTTGTGCAAACTTCTCCCAAGTGTGTGATGTTTTATCTAGTGAGCACATCAGGAAGTGGATCACCACCCTAGCATGGGCCTGTTCAGTGTATGAAAAATGAGTTTCAATTTTTTAATGGAAAAGTTCAACAATACTGGATGTATTTTTGAGCAATCTGGTTCAATTATCTAAGGGTGGCTTCAGATGAGCATTTTCATTACACACCTGCAACTAAAGAATTCTCCTGAATGGGATGTTGGTCAGGCTAGCAGAGATGGCGAAGTTACCTTGGGATAAGAGAGATCACCTTGGAATAGCCTTCTCATCTCTTTGCCTATTGTGTGCTCTCTTCAAGTGAAATAGCAAGTGCTACTAACCAATGGCATCACTAGGGTTTGCGTCATCCAGTGCAGGAGAACAATGCATCACTCCCTTGGTGGACCTCCTCCCATACAGTGGGTGGGGCAACTGCCCAGGGTCACAGAGCAGTTTTGCCCCACACCCCAATACGACAAGGTGAAACTGAATTAAGAAATGAAGAAATAAATTAATATGAATTATATTAATCATATCATTAATTAAATGCAGATCTTAAAAAATATATTATTAATACACAGCTACAATTAAAAGTGATCAGCCGCTGATCACTGTTGGAAATAGGATTCATGTTTTTAACTTGAATTAAAGCATGTCAGCAGAATCACCAAACTTTGTTAACATCCAGTCTGACCAACATCACACACACCCTGCAGTCCCCAATCCAACTAGTTATTTCTCCAGATCTCCTTGGATAGGATTGAGCCCTTAATTAAATTCCTCCAGCAGCTGGTGGGGAAGAGACAAATTCTACAGCTCAAGGACTGAATTGGTAGAAGGCAGGAAGGTGGTTTAACACCAAAACAGGATTACTGTGTATATTTGTTTACCTCCCAAACACCCACATACACACACTCTTTTGGTGTATGGAAGAGCAAAGCCCTTCTCTATCCAACCACCAGTTTGCCCACCTCAGGGTAGAAATGTTGGGCAGTTTCCTCAGTTTCTGCCCAAATTAGGAGAAATGCATCTGGAGCTTTCTTCCTTTCTCCCTCCCTGCACTGCAGAGCGAAAATCTATCCACACCTCTTCGAAGCCTAGCCATTGCCTCTGCAAGCACAGCTAAGGGGGGATTTATCCTCAGTTTCTTTCTCCCCCTCCCCAAGCCTTGGAGCAGGTTGAGAGAGAAACCAGGGCAAATCACTTTTGGACTTGTGCTGGCAACTTTCCTACCCCCTTGAGGTAAAAAAAAACACCATCCTCCAGCAGCTCCATTTTATCTGGCTACTCTAAGCTCCAGCCTTCTCCTGTGAGACCTGCCCTGCCTGCACTGATCAGTGCAGTAGCTTTTGGGAGAAGGAAGAATGCCAACAGGGATAGAAAGGAGGGAGGGCTAGAAGAACCAATAAGACACAAGGAAATAGGGGAGGGCAGGCTCTTATCCCTGACTGGCAGGTATTGTCATCAATAGGGAGAGGAGGAGGGAAGAAACCTAAACTATAAGGAATCCAGCATAGGAATGTGACTGGCAGGAGTTCTCACCAATTAAGAAAGAGAGGGGCAGCAGAAGTTGTGGGAAGTAAATGCAGGAGACTGGAGATAAGGGAGCTTTAAGAAGATGCAGCAGCAAAGACATGCCTCAGGCAAAGAATTTAAACCTTGCCTGGGAAAAACTCTGCCTCAGCCAAGCCAGAGCTCAAAACAAGGGCAGAAAAGTCAGCCTTAAAACAACAGAATTCAAATTTCCCGCCAAAAAGATGTTCCACCAATCAGCTGGCAATCAGAGATAAGGAGCTTTAAAGGGCCAGCAGCATTTTATGCCTCAGTCCAGTGCCTATAGTCTCACCTCCTGCGGGGCTAAGAGGAGAGTAGACAGAGCAGCCCCTTCCATTAAGTCACCCAGGTTAAGGGGAAATCTCCCTTCTGCACTTGCACTCCATCCTTGCCTTCCTCAAGCAAGCAGAAACAATTCTCCCCTGCCCGGCAGTGGGAGGAGGGCTGCAGGTCACCAATGGTGTGGATCGCCCCACCACACCAGCCTTAATGACTCCACTGCTACTAACTGTTGAACACTATTGAGCCATGTGGCTCAAAGCCTCATGCATATCTTGACCCTTGTTTCTTTTTTAACTGCTGGTGGTTTGCATCATACTGATAGTTTTATTCTGAGAGTGTTATGACTACACATCTTCCCTGTGTGTGCACAGAAACAAATATTTCTTTGATAGAAGGGGCGGTGTTAATTAAAATTGTATACACACACACACACACACACACACACTTTAAAAACTCTTGTTTTGAAAGAGCTTGGAATTGTCAAAGACTCTCACACCTTAGGAGTTTTACTTTTTCTTGGCAGGGAAAATATTGATGTAATCATCAAGCAGAGAAACACCTGCATTTTCAGTGAAGGCCCAGCTTTGTCATGGCAGATAAAACTAAGAATTGAGTAAGCTATAGAGGAAAAATGAAAGGCAAGACAGACAGACAGACAGACAGACAGACACACACACACAGAGAGAGAGAGAGAGAGAAGAAAAAAATGGCCCAGTGTTAGTTACTATTTTGCCAGGAAAAGGGCATGGCGAAGGATGATGGGCATCCCAATCCTGAGCTGCCAATCCCATAGGAGCAGCAGTAGCAAAATGGCTGCTGTTGCATCCTATGAGATTTGCAGCCGCCGCTGGGGTCTCATCAGGGGAAGGGGATGTTTGTCCCCTTCTACCAAGGAAAGCCGTGGGCACTGCAGTGACTCTGGCTGGGGCCCCTCCCCCATCTCCCTGCCCAGTTCCACCCCTCCGTGCATATACAAACACACGCACACACACACGCGCATGCCTGGATGGGCCTCAGCACTAGCCGGCGCTGCTGGAATACTTGCTGTCTTTACCACCCACACTGGGGTGCAGTGCCCACTAGCGTGGCCCCAGCATCAGCAGTGCCTTCTCTCCAGTTGCCATAAATGTGCTTTCCAGCATTGTTTACGACACCAGAGCCAGCGGTATGTATTTTCCACCACAATATTGGGCCCTATTGAACACAGAATTTTTAAAGCACATTGATTAAAGCACAAGTCCTCCAAAATAATGAATAAAACCTATAGATAAAAATAAGTCTTATTTTCCGGAAAAAGAAATGTTTTTGCACTTTAGGGCAGGATCCAATTATATTTAATTTTAAAACACACACACACACATTTGTACATACATAAACTTTCTAAACCTCTCAATGAATTGCAGTTGATATTAAAATCTGAATAAAATGATGACCAATTCAAAATCAAAGAAGACATACATTCAAAGTCAAATCAGCAGTAAAACATTTGGAAAATGCCAGCATTCTTTAAGTGCTCTAAAGCCTTTCTGAATCAATGAGACAGACATCACCAGAAGAGAAAGATAACATGATTTCACCTCAAATTGGAGGTCATTCCACTGGGAATAGAGGACAGGACATATAGAACAACTTTTGAAGATTACTGTAAACAGGTGTGTGTTTTCAGGTAGGGTTCGATTGGCACTACTAATATATGACTCTCCCCAACTCCTGTAGACCATTCACGGTACATCAATGTGCCATGGCATGCTGGCTGAAAATTGCTGCCCTAGCCACTATACTACATTGGTTTATGTCAGTAGGAATTTTTATTCCCATTGTTGCCATTGGAATTTACAACAGAATTGCTAGTAAATAACTACTGGCTGACTCCTTGTGTGGCTAGCACTAAAACATATACCACTAGTGACATTCATCTGAGTATCAGTAACCTGCTAGTGCAATTTTCCTTTCTGTTTTCTCCATTTTGCTCACAATAAACACTTTATCCAGGAATAAACTCTCTATTGGGGTGTTTTTGTCACCAAGTTTCATATTACCACCTTCATATCAGATTTCCTCTTGACATCTGGAGTGCAACCTGTTGCTTCTTATTTTCTTAAACTCCTTTTATTTGTATACACTCTCTGAATACTCTTTGTAATATGTCTCCCCATATTACTTCCTTTTTTATTTTCCTTTTCCTTACTGCGTTTTGTGAGCTTTTCTCATAACTTCATTTTTTCCCCTTGAGGGTCAGTGTTATCTGCTTTCCCTGTTTAATAATGTTGCCATTCCATCCACCAATATGATTATTTTACCTTGTTGCTTCTCTCCCCTACTGGCCTCTCTGTAAAGATTACGCTGTTCAGTGGTTAAATTATTTGACCCAGTTTTGTTCAACTTGGCTAGCACAGTATACTGTGCCCTTTACAAGTCTAGATCCCTCTCTTCTCTGCCCCTTCTTCCATCTGAATGGCTTTCCCTCCCGATACACAGTTCCTTCTCGTCATCCAACTGTAGCTCATCAAGGGGATGAAACAGGAAGGTCACCTCCAATGGTCATAGATGATGGTATAACACCCCCCCCTTTCATTGCAGTTGAACACTGTTATTTTAAAGAGGTGAAATGTGTTCTTCCCAGGAGGATCATACAAAGAATGCTGAAAGAAGCTAAGGAGACTGATGAATTTCAGAGTGTGAATGTACACATCCCTAACATTATCAGTGCAGTCTGCCTAAAGCAAAACGTCAAGCACACTTTCAGACTCCTGGCCTGGTAGAATGTCCAAGGAATATAGAGAGAAGCAAGTAAAAGTTGTGGCGGGACTCATGAATTTGTTCAGGGTGTGGGCAGAGGAAGTGGTCCATACATTCCATATTTTTCCACTTGAACTAAAGCATGCTTACGTTCACTATATTCAAGAATCCCTCCTTGTACTATGCTTATATTGCCATATACAGTATTCACTGGGTTCCATTCCGGAGCCTATCACGGATACCTGAAACCGTGGATACTGGGGATGCCTTTTGAAAGATAGAGGAACTTCAGTAGTTTTGCTGCAACAAGGTAAAAAAAAAAGATTTGGTTCATGTTCCCCTATTTTTTTAATAGGTGTTCCAGTATCCATGGATAACTGAAACAGTGGATACCAAATCAGTGGATAATGGGGGCATACCTGTATCTCATTGTGTGGTGTCGCTTCTTCTCTTTTGTCAAAGATTCCTGCTGTGAACATTTGCATATCTTCATCCATATGTGTGTCTCCAAATGTCCTCTGATCCTCAACATTCTCCTCTGTGTGATCCTCATTATGGAACATGATATAATCCCTACCCCTTGTAATAAAGTCAGCATCTGGTGTGAAAATGCCCTGGGCACCAAAAGGAAGCATAAAACAGGGCTGCAAGGGTCTCTGCACATGCAGGACAATCTTTTCAAAACTCAAACCCTGCCTTTTGAAGGACACTTTTCAATATTTGCACGTACCATAAGACAGACTCCTTCTTTTTTAAAAAAAAATCTACTTCCCCTTTTGAAACTTCTGATGGCTTACAATCAAGTATTTATATCACAGTAAAATAATGTCCAAGTTAAAATCGGTTTTAAAATATGTCTAAATATGTCTGTAACAATAACAACAATATAAAGCCAAATATAACTATAGAACCCTTTTTCGATACCAGCATTCTTTCAGTGTCCAAAAAGCCAAATTTTAATGGATGCTAGTCTGCCCTGATTTCTTAGCTTTTTTCACCTAAGCTATCTACAGAGGTACCTGTTATGCTGCTGGCTGTGATTTCAGATAATATTGGTCATTTGAGTTTGTCTTGTCTGGATTACTTCTGTATGCACTCGTTTGCTCTACCAAAATATGAGTTTACTATTTTGCTATACAATTGCCTGGTCTTTTAGCAAGTACCCCTGTAGTTTTAAGTTGTCTTCCAAAGCAACCAAATAAAATCACCATCCCCCCGTTCATTCATTTGTCTTATCATTGTGACTATTACATTGAACCACACTTGTCTAGAAAGAAATCTTGAGGCAGCCATTGCGTTAAGTGATCATTCGTTGTGTTGGTTCGGAGTAGCCCCGCAGTTCTCAAATGTTCAATCTTTAGGAAATCCTTGCACATTGACTAGTCTTTCCAGGAGCCTCTGCACATTGCCCAGTCCTAACCAATTGTCAGTCCTGATACATCCGCAGTGCACCCCAAGGAAAGGAAACAAGCATCCACTTGCTTTGGAGAGGCCTCTATGACTGCCCCTTCCCATAGCCCATTGAAAGGTTCGTTAGAATTCCACAGTTGCTTTCACTGCCTGTCTCCCTAGCAGGCTCTGCACCACCATTTCCAGGCATAAGCAGGTGCGAGTTTCTATAAAAAAAAATGGGCAGAAAGATAAGAAGGTTGGCACCACACATGGACAGCTTTTTCCTAATGCCAGATCCGGCCTGCGGGCCATAGTTTGGAGCCTACTGTCTTATAGCCACACATTGCAGGAAATTTTATAACCTATAGGCAAGTCATTTTTTCCATTAAAAATTTGCTTAAACTATTTACTGTGCTTAATATTATGATTTAGTATGCTTAAACTAGCAAGCCCAAAGTGCACCCATGCCTACGTCACTACCTTTGTTTTCTGAACCATCTTCACAGGCAGGCCAAGCCAAGAAGAGTCTGTTACAGTAGTCCAGCTCTGACAGAACTAAAATGTGGGCCGCACCTGCCTTTGAAAAAGGCTTGACAGCGTCTCTAGAACAGAGTTTGAAGACCACACTGGAATAACTTATTGAATGTCTCAGATTGTTTTTCTGTGTTTTACGCATGGCCAATCCTATGGGCCTTCTGTGCCAGCAGTATGCTTCTACCGCCATCGCTAGGTGGCCATCGCTAGGTGTACATACGTATGCTTGTACCACCAGTACTGAGGCCAGCACCAGTTGGCACTGGGTCTCAGCACCAGGAAGGCTCAGTGCTGGAGTAGCCAGGGGTATTGTGAGGCAGGGCATAGGGAGCAGAACTGGGTAGAGGAGATTGGCATGAGTGGAGGATTGGGCCCAGAAGGGGTGGCAGAATGTGCCGCAGAATCCTAACTCCCCTCACAGGCTGTGGTGCCCTACACAGGCCTTCTCGGTTCTGCATAGGTTTAGGCTGCCGGAGACCTTCTTTACAGTAGGCAAATACTATGGACATGACCACACACACACAGAGATAAATACTTGAATGACAGGATGGCCACCAGGCAGGAAGATGTGGGATATCTAATGTAAAGCCAGTTTATTGGGGTATCTTTGTCACGGCTTTTATCACTGGAGCTTTGCTGCCTCTCCCTGTCGTTGCAGACATCTGAAACTATTTAGCCTTTCTGCCAAATATGATGTTATTCCTCAGAAGAAATATTCCCCCTTTTCCCCTCTCCTTTGGTAACTTACTTCTCATCCATCTTTCTTACAGTCAGGCATTTATCCCCTCCTGTCTTTTTTTTTTTTCTAATTTGCCTTCCCCCATTTCTCTATTGCTGTTGATTAATAACTGCTTGACATATCTAATCTGCAAATCTTTCATTTTCCCAGATATTGTGCTATACACCAAAATAGCTCTTTTCATTTTAAAATGAACAATACGACTTTTCAGGCACATGTGTGCTCCTTTTGAGTATGTCTTTGGGGAGACATAATACAAGTATTGTGCTGTAGCCTTGGATAAAAGGATTCCTCTTAATTTATGCCCTGGTCTCTTGGGTTCACTGTATTTTATAATATCACAAAATAAGAGACAATAACATTTTGCTGGTAAACCACATCAGAATGATGGGGTGGAATAGTTCTTATTGGAAACTAGAATGCTAGCTATTAATTTAAACGTTAATGTCTGGAAATTACTTGACGCATAGCTTCTAATATATTTCACCTGTAGAGGACATTTAATTTGCAATTCAGCTTCATGAGCTTCTATTGTGTCTTCACACTGCCCCTCTAAGGTTGTTGGTAAACCATCAATCCTTGTAAGATGGGCGTTTCAGATATGTCATGTAGCGGGTACGCGGGAGTACATGAGTACCCGTTCCTAGGATTAGGGCTGGCCCCTCCTTTTCGCCTGCCCACTCATCGACTCCGTTGGCACTCCGCTCTGCCCCCTGCAACGTTTGAATTGCCTGCATGTTTGAGTTGCCTGCACATTCTCAGAGCCAGGCAGGCAGGCAAGCGAGGGAGACCGGAGCAAGGGAGACTGACGGCAGCAGCAGTGTGAGCAGATAGGCTGCCTGGGGCTCCCTCCCGAGGAGGCGCGGCAGTTCCTGGGGGGGAAATGGTAGCCCGCGCGGCAGCCCCAGAGAAGGCCCGGGACTCCCGGGCCTTCTCTCGGGCCGCCGTGCAGCCTACCGAGGAGGCGCGGCGGTTCCTGGGGGCGGTTCCTGGGTTCCGCCTATGACCTCACTTCCGGTGGGCAGGCCCCGACACAAGTGCTAATCAAAAGTGAGTACCTGTTGCTAAATCATTTAGATGCCATTACTGGGGCATTTCCCTCAGCTTCCAATTTACATCACAGTGCCTTCCTCTGTAGCCTAAAGAGGCTAGTCCTAGATTGGCACAGTCTACCACAAATCTGTTGTAAAAGATTGAGGGTGCGGTCCTAACTTGGAGTTAGGCCAGCAAAGTTTGGCCGGCACAAGGGACACCGTAAAGTATGTTTGGACCACTCTCGGAGTCAGAGAGGCCAGCACACAGATGTGCGCCATCCTCCTTGACTCCAAGAGTAGTCCAAACACACTTGACGGTGGCGCTTGTGCTGGCCAAACTTTGTTGGTCTAATTGTGCTGGCCTAACTCCAGGTTAGGATTGCGCTCTGAGAGCCTGATGAATTATTCTTGCAGAACCATGTGGTGAATGCCCTGCTCTTCCTCCTATTTTTTGTTTGGTTGGTTTTCTCAATTTTACTTTATTTCTGAATACTTCCAGTGGTATCCAGAGCAGGAGGCGCTAGGTTTTGCACCGCTCCGCAACTCGCCAAGTAAGCTGCTACCCTCTCTCTTGGGGTCACCCCGAGGGGGCAAGAGCAGCTCATTTTGTTCTTCAGGTGTTCCTATGGTCATTGCAGAATAGGGAAATGGTGGACCCACCTGTATTTAAAAAGGGGGGCTGCAGCAGCTGAAAACATAATCCCTGACTCTTCATCCTGTGTAGCAAAAGTCAATCAAGATGTCATGACAATATGCACATCCCCTGTCAGCAGCATTTGAGGATGTGGAAAAGGGGCCAAGGAAAAGCATAATACTTCTTTGATTATAAAGTATAATACAATTTTATGACACAGGTTTTACTGTGCATTTCAAAGGGAGAAAATCTATTCAGAAAAACTGAACATAGGGCTGCTGTTTTAAGCAGAAGCTCTGTGTTTATCTTAACAAGGAGTTTTACCCAGAGACAGAGAACTTGCACAGTACCGCATAAGAATTGTAGGACTGACGTAGGACTTGGGACGCTGACGTAGGACTTGATCTCTGATCTGAAACCGATTCCTTCTCCACTGAACTTATGGAGCGATGACAAATTAAAAATCTGCTTATGTTCTATTGTGCAAGTGGTTTTCTTTCCACTTACGTTTTCACAGCAGCTAATTGTTTTGACTGTGGAGTTCAGTCATTAGCAACAGAACCATCAACTGGCTCTGGTGCTGTTCACACACCTGGGTAGCCCCACTGACAAGGATGAGCTGCAGAGGCATCACCAAGGGCAGAATTAGGAAGCAACAGGATAGCATAGGTCTAATTAAAGGCAGGAGTTGGCCGGTGGAATCTCATTATTGGAGATAATGCACCGGTCGGAAAGAACACAGCTTGACTATCGGAGCAGCTGGCTTGCGTTTGTATGGAGCTGGCAGTTAGCAAAAACATCATTAAGCTTGTAAATGGAACAAAACACGATCTGGACGAAAGCAGGATAGTGCAAATATGAAACCCCACCATGCCATTTTGCAGCACTTCTCTCACGGAGCCAACCTGTTTCTTGAGACTGGGGAGGGCAGGGCAGAGAACCCATCAAATTAATCTTGATGAATTGACTCATTTGTTCCAAGAACTGTGCAAGGAGGAAGCTCCAAGGTGGCTTGAAAGGTTGTAAAGCTTTGCACCTGCAAATCATCATCTGCAGCCTTTATTTTCATTAGAGCCACATAACACATTGCCATGCCACCTTTCCCTGAAGAGGAAGTCTCCATTCTTAATTTCACAAAACACTACTAGTAGGTGGAACGCAACCAGCTAAAACTCAATAAAGCACACTTCTAGAAAACGATTGTTGCTACGAAGGCATTTTCATTCAAGGACACAAACAGCCCCATCTTGTGCATGTCTATTCAAAAATAAGTTCCATTCAGTTCAATAGCTGCCATTTAGATGTCATATGTTCAAATGCTGATAAGGCTAAAAGGTTCTCCCTGGCATGGTCAGAATCACTGGGCATGGATTGCTGTCACTTTCTGTCCATCTTTCAGAATTGACAACTGGTTACTACACAATGATTATAGATGGTTGCATGCAACTAGAATATACCATGCCCCAGTTACTCTCCAAATCTCAGCTCTGTAACTATTCATTCCTCAAACTTTCTTTCTCCACAGTTTAAAGTTCTGAACACAACCTGATTACAATGATAAACCATGGCCACAGCCACGAGAGGACTTTGAGTGCACTTTAAGCCCTAATGAAATCAACAGGGATTTAAGCGCACATTAAGTGCCATTGATTTCCATGAGATTTAAGCATTCCTAACTTTTTCTGAGACATTAGAAGAGACTGGAAAGCACATAAAAATAAAATGCGAGTGCCATCCATCTACTGAAGTGTATTTGTTGATCTATAAATAGTTTTGCTTGCGGAATACAGAGAAAGGAGACATTTGATTAGAGTCAAATCCCTGGCCAAGTAGATGTGGTCAAGTAGATAGCTTTTCAAAAAGTTATATACCATTTGGGACAAATGTTGTTTGTTCCCTGCATAAGTCAAAACTCAGGGACTATGTGACAGAGGGATGTCCTGAACACGAGCAGTCAGTCAGGCGAAGTGTCACTAATCCTGTCTGCCGCTGCTTCCCCAACTGACAGCACAATCCTATGCTGCACTGGAGCAAGCAGGCCAGTGGGCCTGCGCTGTATCCAGCACAGCATTCAGGGAGGCTGGCGCCTCCTTGGCGCAAGGGCACATTCGTGCTCCTCAGATCTGTACCCATGAAATCACGGGCGCAGAGCCAAGGACACTGCGCAGCCCAAATTGGGGCCGCACAGCCTTGGGATGAGGCCTAGGATGCGGCCTAATGGCACACCCAATTCCGCCCAGTTCCGCCTTCCCTCCCAGTCAGAGCCACCCCTACGCCAGCCGCGTTCACTAGTGAGTTCGCTAGAGCTAGCACTGGTCTGGGAGACTTAGCGCTGACCCAGGGGTGCCGCTTGGCGCTAACCCCCACTTCAGCGCTAACTACGTAGTGCCGACACAATTACGTTGCATCGGCATTGTGCAATCTCATGGACTGCACTCTGAGACTGGGGCCGCCCATGTTACTATTATGTTAATAATTCTGGTCTGCTCTTGAAAATACTACTTGTGCTTCTCCTGTAACCCTCCAGGCTGACTAATATTTCAAGCTATTCATGCCTTTTGAAGCATGGGTAAAATGTGACTTAATGTCTTGCAAGCTTCATTTATTTTTTTGCCAACTTTAATTTTCAAGTCAATGCAACCTTATCTTTCCAGTATGACTTTCCCTGGAATCCTCAACCTTTGGTCTTTTGTTAAATGTCACTCTCAAAAGCTTCATTTAGAGTTCTTCGATAGTAATGCAAAAGTGCCAGTTTTTTTAAATTTCTTGGCGTGCAAGCCCGGATATGTTCAAGATTAAATGCCTTGCACGCATAGATAAATAAATGAGATAAAAATATAAACATTTTAATCATTTCTATCCCAACTTTCAGTGCAAGATGAAAACCGTCTGGTGATTTGCAGCATCAACAAGTCACCAAAATTCTCACCTGTCTCAATCATTTCTTAGATAAATGGAGAAAACAGTTATTAATTACCCATATTAGTGAAATTCTGTGAAAGAGAGAAAGTACCCCATTCCTAACGGGATCTGCACATACTGTTTATTTCAACAGGACTGGACAGATTAAGCAGGAAGAGGCAGGATTTGAAGGCAAGAGGAGGGAGGCAGGAGGCTCCGCCTCCTTTCCCATCTGGCCCATGTGGCCTCTGTGGTGGGAGGGAAGGGTAGAGAAAGAGGTGAAGCCACGTGATCAGGATTGCTGTGTTGCTGCTTCTTGCAGCTCTTGCAGAAGCTAGAGGAAGGGGTGGGCTGCTACCGCCTTGCTACTCTCTCAGTGAGCAAGGAGAGGGTCAGAGAGCCAACTGAAGTGACTCAGTGGGCAGCAGATCAGAGGAGGGCAGTGGACAAGCACAGGGGGTGAGTACCCTTCCTCAGTTTGTTCTCCCCCCCCCATATGAGCCACTACTTCAGTCAGCCTCATGGCTGGCCCAACTCCATATGTAACAGCCTCCTCAGTTCCCACCACAAATTTGGATGGAGGACCATGAAAAGTGAATGACCCCATACTGTGGATAGTATATTCACTTTTGCAAGGAAGTGAAAATGGATCGAGTCAGGGACAGAACTGAGTTGTGGACAAATCTGTACTTAGCATTTCTATAGCAAGTGTCTATAGTAAGTGCCTCACGCACATTATTTTGATGTACACCGAGTCACCTACACACATACTGGCTTGGTTCCTGAGGTCTGTATGGAAGGTGAAATGTACATAGCTCTTTCCAGCCCAGCACGATTGTGCCTGCTATAAATCACCATTAAAGGATGTACTGCACCGCACCAGAGTGAAAAGGGCAAGCACAGACATCCGTAACTCGGACACCCATAACTTGGGGAGCCAGCCAGTATAATCCTTAGAACAAGCCTGCAAAGTAAGGATTATTACCCCTGTGTTGCACCTGGAGTTGAGCGAGATGGTGGAAGCGCTGGGAATCAAACCAGGGAAGTCCTGATACTGGCTTTCCTCTTCCTTCCCCCCCCTCCCCAAAGCCATCTTCTAGCAGCCACTATACTGCTCTTTACATTGCTATCTCAGTGCCTTTTTGGTCCTTTTATAGCCAGAGGGCCACAATTGCAACCAACCTGCAGTGTACCTTCCTTACACTGTCGTCGAGCAGCCAGTACTGTAATAAGGAGCAGGTTGCTTTATCCCTTGGCTAGAAGGAACACCACAGCAGAGTTGCTCCATCAACACTTTGCCTTGCCCAGCCAAAACTCCTTGTTGCTATTACTTGTCTGTGCACACAAAGGTGGGCAGCCTTGGGGCATGACAAAGCGTACCCCTTTTTATAAAGACAGAGCCATTCTTAAGGACGAACAGGTGGTCGCTTCACATCTCTTTCACAAAATGTCCTCTAAACAAGGTGTTGCATGCCATGTGACCACGTTCAGAATGAAGCTTGGGCAAACACGCTCTTGAAAAATGATTTGCAGGATCGGGTCAATCGATGGAAAGTGGACTGTGATGGCGATAATGTGTGATTACCGAGCCATTTGCATGTCCTCTCCAATGGTGTTGCCTTTTGTTCCCTGTCGTTTAATGGGCCCTTTTCTTCTTCTCATAATGAGTTCTGAGGACAGTGCTAATGAAAAGTGGCCAAGGAGAGGCAGGCTGCATGTGTGTGTGTTGTCACTTTTCTTGTCGTGTCCCCATTTTGTGTCCTGCTGTGCCCTGACAATGGCCCATTGAAGATAATTTAATTAAAGACAGCATTGGATGCATGCCGCCCTCAGACACAGAGCTCTGGTGTGAGGGGTATTTTAACGCTGCCTATGCACATACATCAATACCTGTTATCCACATTTTGCCGCATCGCAGGCAGGAAGTGCTTTCAACCCACCCCACTGTTCCAGTATTGCCATAGTGCCTGCAAAACAATATCCCACAGAAACATGCTGTCAAGTGCTCTTCTTTGGCCATAAAACAACCTTGAGTATCTCCAAAGTGTTTCAACAATGCTGGTGTGTGTGTGTGTGTTTTTTCTCCCTCCTCTCCCCCCTCCTAGGATGTAATTGGAAAAGCTCTGCGGTATATTGGAACATATGGAGAGCTCAGTAATACCGAGCAAGTTGTGGCTCTGATTGATGAGGAAATGTGTATCAACTGTGGCAAATGCTACATGACCTGTAATGATTCTGGCTACCAGGTAAGAGCACAGCTGTAATTAGCAAAAAAGCACTGTGAGTTATCTTTCTGCCACGGAGGCAGAAGGAATTCAGTGTCTGTTGATGGGCATGTGGGAAAAGAAGATTTACAAGATACTGGAAATTAACACTGGCATACTCCCAGGTATAGACTACGTGAACCGTGTCTGATCCATTCACAAGGGCTGTCAATAAAACTGGTTTTCTGGCCACTTGGGATGCGCTCTGCTCCCCCAACCCACCCAAACACCCCCCACGTTTCCACGGCACAGTATCAATTGCTGAGCTGCCATGTTCCGTTCAACATTTCATGTTGCAGAAAATGGTTAAATACGGATCACATTAGTGCTAAGGAGTAGATGTTTAATGAAATAAATGTTTCCTTCGATGATGCACGTGGTAAATCCTTAGTCGGCTTTAACTGATTTATTGCCCAGTCCTGAGCCCACAGTGCCTGCGGTACAAGCGTACCATGGGTGCTGGTGTTGCAAACGTGCCGTAATGAGCAGAGTGCCAGGAAGCGGCAAAGCGGGGCTGGCGAGCTGAAAGTTTGCCGGTTCCCAGCATTGCACGCTGTCTGTGCAGCCAGGAAGGACGTTTCTGGGTGGAAGGAGGGGCAGAGCAGGGGTAGGACCGGCAGTGACCTTCAGCCACCCAGACCGACACAGAGGCCCTCTCATCTACACTGGCAAAAGAGCCGGCGCAATGGAGACCCATTGGCAGAGCTCCGGGCTTACCCAGGAGAAGGGGACGAACATTCCCTTCTCCTATGGTGCCTTCAGGGGCTGCCTGGGTGCTGCAGGATGCAGCTGTTGCTTATCCTGGCCCTGTTGAACTTGAAGGAGGCATCCTTTGTTGGATGTGCGCCTCACCATTGACCACTAATCATGAGCAACTCAGATTGCCAATTGGACAAAAATGAACCTGTTTCTCCAACTTTTAGCCTTTTTCTCAGATGCACGGGTGGCAAAGGTTAACCACAGGTCATTTCAGGGGACACCACAGTGCTCTGTGCCCCTGGCCCATCCTTGTTCCAGGTTTCCCCCCTCCCTGGTGTTTTCCAAGGGTTGACTTACTTGAAACATTACCAGACCCCATCTCAGAAAGCCAAGAGGTTTTTTTAATGCTTCTGACACAACAATCATAAGAGCAACTTCAAATGGATAGTAGTCCAATCCTGAGCTGCCTGGCTGCCGTGGGCACAGCGGTAGCCAAACAGGTACCGTTGCTGCCAGTGGCAGCCTGGCAGCCACTAGAGGCTCCTCAGGAGTAGGAGACATTTGTCCCCTTCCCCCAGGAAGGGGGCTCCTTGACTCACCACTGACTATTTTGCTGGCAGTGAATTGAACAGCCAGAGGAGGGGCGTTGGATCTGGCAGTGGAAGTCACTGCTGGGTTCCACTACTTCCCGGGCCTGCTCCTCCCCTCCTCCCTCCTCCTGCCCCAAACAGGAGTGCCGGACTTCAGGGCCAGGCACTAACTTAGCACTGACCCAGTATGAGCAGTGCAGTATCGTGGACGTGCTTTACAGCATGTTCGCGACACTTATAGCCGTTCACATGTACCACCTGTGATCAAGATCAGGCCCTAAATCAGAATTGGGGGGCCTTTGGATTGCATAGTTGTTTGTCTAACCTGCTAACATAAGGAGGCTTTGAACATGTTAATACATGAAAGCCTCAAATATCTAGTTAAATAAAATCTGTGGCCCACAAAACAGTTTCCATCTCCCACTCAGACCAATCCTGTCTCTGCATTCATAGTGTTGGACCAGTGGTTCCCAACTTGGGAGTTGCGAAGCAAACCAGAAGTAGGTTGCAATCACAGAAGGGAGTCATTCTGAGCAGTGAGGAGCCCCACAGAAGGGGCTGCGTGGGGGGCACAACTTCCAGATGGCCAGCGCTACCCCCCAGATACTTAAAAAACCCTTGTTCATAGCAGTGGCACGATCACTGAGGTGCCATAGTTGCTTGTCGTACCCCCAAATACAGTGTTCCTAACCTTCATGTAAAGGGAACGACTGCGTTAGCATACATATAAGGCTGTTACTTGAGAGTAAGCCTCATCACATGAAATTTATTTATTTATTTATTTATTATTAGATTTGTACCCCGCCTTATTGTGCCCGAAGGCACCCAAGGCGGCATTACAATATAGATATAAAAACAATATAACAATTCACAATTAAAAACAATTAAAACAGAATTAAACAATACAATCAAAAATTAAGAACACATTTAAAAACAAATTTAAAAACAATATAAAAACAACAAGCCCCGTGGGTTATAATAACCAGCCAGCCTGTCAACAATTAAAAGCTTTTTGGAATAAAAAGGTCTTCAGCCCCCGCCGAAATATAAACAAAGAGGGAGCAGTTCTCAATTCTAAGGGGAGGGTGTTCCAGAGTTGGGGGGCCACCACCGAAAAGGCCCTCTTCCTGGCCGCCACCCCTCTCACTTCTCCTGGTGGCGGCACAGTCAGGAGGGCCCCCCCAGATGATCTAAGAGTACGGGTTGGATTATATGGAAGAAGGCGGTCCCTCAAATACCCCGGACCCGAGCCGTAAAGGGCTTTAAAAGTCAAAACTAGCACTTTGAATTGGGCCCGGAACAGAACCGGCAGCCAGTGTAGTCGCCGAAGCAGCGGCTCGACAGAGTCAAACCGACGTGCTCCAGCAACCACCCGAGCCGCCGCGTTCTGTACTAGTTGTAATTTCCGGACCGTCTTCAAAGGCAGCCCCACGTAGAGCGCATTGCAATAATCTAATCTAGATGTCACTAGGGCATGGGTCACAGTGGCCAGGTCCGCACAGCTCAGGTACGGCCGCAGCTGGCGGATCAGCCGAAGCTGAGCAAAGGCTCCCCTGGCCACAGCCGCCACCTGGGAGTCCAGGTGTAGCTATGAATCCAGGAGAACCCCCAAGCTGCGAACCTGCTCCTTCAGAGGAAGTGCGACCCCATTCAGAGCAGGACGATAGTCCAATACCCGAGCCGTGGATTTCCGAACCAAAAGCACCTCTGTCTTATCCGGATTTAATTTCAGCTTGTTCGCCCGCATCCAGCCCCCAACTGCCTCCAGACAGCGATCCAGGACCTCAACCGCCTCCTCAGAATCAGGGGGAAAGGAGAGATAAAGTTGGGTGTCATCAGCATATTGATGGCACCCCACTCCAAACCCCCGGATGACCTCTCCCAGCGGTTTCATGTAGATGTTAAAGAGCATGGGGGATAAGATGGAACCTTGTGGCACCCCAAACCTGAGAGGTCGGGGTGCCGAACAAGCCTCCCCCAGCACCACCTTCTGGGATCTGTCAGCCAGGAAGGAGCGGAACCACTTCAAAACAGTGCCTCCAAGCCCCAACCCGGCCAGCCGACCCAGAAGGACACCATGGTCGATGGTGTCGAAAGCCGCCGAGAGGTCCAGTAGGACTAACAGGGTCGCACTTCCCCCGTCCATCCCCCAGCGCAGGTTATCCACCAAGGCGACCAAGGCAGTCTCCGTCCCGAACCCCGGCCTGAAGCCAGATTGGAATGGGTCCAGATAATCCGTTTCCTCCAGAACCCTCTGAAGCTGGGACGCCACCACCCGCTCAATCACCTTACCCAGAAATGGGATATTGGAGACTGGCCGAAAGTTGTTTAAATTTGTGGGATCCAGGGAGGGCTTCTTCAGGAGGGGGCGAACCATCGCCTGCTTCAAAGCAGGCGGGAGCACCCCCTCCCTCAGAGATGAATTCACCACCCTCCCTGTCCACTCGGCCAGCCCTCCCCGGGCAGCTCTAATTAGCCATGCCGGGCAAGAAATGCGATTTAATTCTGCGTAAACATGTATAGGACTGTGCTGTAGTAGTTACAATTCCAATGTTCCATCAATCACATCACCCTTAAATGTAACAGAGAATCTTCTTCAAAAGAAAGCAAAACTGAGGCTGCAATCCTATACACATTTTCCTAGGAGTTAGCCTCACTGAACACAATGGGACTTACTTCTAAGCAGACATGCATAAGCTCACATCAGAAACTATTGCACGGCAAAAACCATATTGCCTCTAGTAAATAGACTTTAATTCTTTTAATGGTAGCCTGATGATAGGTTGACTTCAACTGATACCTATGCTTTTGCCCACAGCTCACTAGGAAGCAGAAATATTTTTAAATTTCTTGGTGATTTTTCCCCCAAGTGTTTTCCTCTCTCAGTCAACACTTCTGCTGGCAACCCTGCAGTCTTGCTGGTGCATTGCTTTCCCCTGAGTTTTACTGGTCAGATCTGATCTGTGTTGTCTGCTTAAGGTTAGCTGGCAAAGTGCATGCTACTCACTGGTGCCTGCAAGCCGCAAACAAACCGTTTGTAAAGTTCATTTTTAGATAGCAGAGGTTGCTGCAAAATCAAGGCCTGGAGCACAATAGCCTGTCTGAGTCCGCAGAGCTGTTCCCAAGAAAAAGGGTTAATGCAAGTAAACACAAGTTAAAATGCAAGCTGCAGATCAGAAAACAATGGCAGCAGAAGATAAGAGAGCCACCAGCCCTGAGTTTGTTTTATAGACCATTGCTATCCTGGGCCATCATGGCTAATAAAACGAGACTATAATACCTTACGGTGACAGTGCAAAATAATTTGGTTGGCTTGCAACAACAATAATGGTCCGGTGATGATTTTGTGTTCAGTGTGGAAGAATACCTTACTCATCTGAAAGGCAGTTATTGTGAAACGAAACAATAGACGAATGCTGCTAAAACAGCTATCCAACGTGCATGGCAAGGAGCACCAGCATAATGCCAGCTTTTTCCTTTGCTTTTTAAAGCCCTGTTTGTACATACCTGATAGCATATAATGGTGGTTAGTCAGTGGCCAGTTTTTAGAGTAGGTTGGGAAGACCCGGCGGTCATTCCTGGATGTACAGGGTGCTGGTTATAGCCCGACACCTCTTGTCCCCATTTCCTGTCCCGTCATCAAGCTTGCTGCCACATCCTTGGTTGCTTGCACACCAGTGTGCATAAAAATGTCTGTCCTTGTGAGTCATCCTCCTGATGTCTGGACATACAATGCAGCAGGACTGACACATCCAACTATGTGAGCCCCATCCCCTTCTCAGAGAATGTCACGCATAAATCATGATAAATTCTAGGTTGGAACATTGGAAGAGGTGTAAACCCCACCACCCAAATGCACACCACATTCCATTTGAATGCACCTTTGTCCTAATAAGCTGTACAAGGACATCAGCCGCAGAGTTTACAAAGGCCAATTAATACGTGCTCTGGTGTGGGCACTGGGCAGCCCAATCTTAACCTGCACAGGAACAGGGAGGCCAGTCAGCCTGCCCCATATCCAGTGCAGGGTTGGGTCTGGCTGCAGCACAACTTGGAATAAGGGGAATTAATTCCCCTTACCCTGTGTCATGCAGGAGCCTCCTCAATAGGGCTCCACAGATCTGTGCCTGCAAAATCGCTAGCGCAGGTCCGAGGGCGCCATGTAAGGCCGACTCGACCAGAGATAGGAGTTAGGATCTGGCTTAAATGCCAGGGGCTGCTCCCACCCCACCTTCCCGCACCAGTCCATCCATAGATCCACCCTTCCCCCCCATCATGATCCACCCTTCCCTACCCCCCCCCGCCCCAAACTCCCTCGGCCTGCACCTGGGCAGCGTGGAGCCTGGATCCAGCCTTGCTGAGCCAGTACACATCTGTGCACTGGCTCAGTCTCCTCCTGAGTCAGTGCAAATGTGCATTACAGCATGTTTGTGACACCTGGGCAGGCACAAGTGCCCAGGATTTTGCTCCCAATGTGTTTTGGGGCTATTCTTGAGATTTCACATATTATATACTGTACAGCGAAAAATCTAGAGCATGAATTTATCAAACTGGTGCTTGAAAAGATTGTATGTGATATTATTATTATTATTATTATTATTTATTTGATTTTTACCCCGCCTTTTCACCCGGAGGTGCTCAAGGCGGCATTACAATATAACAAGATAAAATATAAAATTAACATTAAAAAGCAGTTAAAAACAATGTTAAAAAAACAATACACACAACAAAATTAAAACAGATACAATTTAAAAACAACAACAACAACAACAACACACCCAGTGGATCATATATAAAAATGAACAAACCAGCCAGCCAGCCAGCCTGTCAACAGTTAAAAGCTTTTTGGAATAAAAAGGTCTTCAGCCCCGCCGAAATGTAAGCAAAGAGGGAGCAGTTCTCAATTCTAAGGGGAGGGTGTTCCAGAGTTGGGGGGCCACCACCGAGAGTTGGGGGGCCACCACCGAGAATACAAATATATTTGTATTTATACAAATAAACTCATCCAAGAGCCAGGTCAGGCTAGTCTTGAGAGTATCCATGGTAGCAAACCTGAATTTGTTGCCGTGCAGTGGCCCCTACTCGACTGGTTTAGAGGGGCTTGTGTACCATGCACAAAGTAAAGGATGACATTTGTGGAAATCTTTCTGTAGAATCCATACAGGATTGAGTTGTTTAGCTTTTCTGCAATAGCAATGCCAATAAATCACCATGCTAGGAAAGATTGGCTTCACTTAAAACAAAAATGCCTTTATGGGAGTTAAATATCAGCGGCACAACTTGCCCCAGGGCGGACTCGGTTTTTAACCAGTGCGGGGGCCCACATTGCCTACCAGGGTAGTTGTATCTCTAATTTTTTAGAACACATTTTTCCTTAACGGTTAAAACTGTTGCTATAGCTGCAGCGCGGTGCCAAACAAAGATGTCTCTGAGCACCTCGACTACAGGAAATGCAGATGCTAAAAATGGTTGTTGTTTTTTGACCTTTTCGATGAGTGACATCAGTGCTGTTTATTTCTGCTTGCAGGCTATACAATTTGATCGAGAAACCCACCTGCCCACTGTTACCGACAGTTGTACAGGCTGCACTCTGTGTCTCAGTGTCTGCCCTATTATTGACTGCATCCGAATGGTTTCCAGGACAACACCTTATGAACCAAAGAGAGGCCTGCCCTTAGCTGTGAACCCAGTGTTCTGAGGTGATCAGACCCGCAGTTAAAGTGAACCTTACAGTTGCCTGATTCTATTGATTTGTTTTCTAATTAGCGCCAGTAACTCCAACTGCATTAAAAAAGGGAAATAGCCTAATGATGGCCGCTATTATAATGCTAACCATATCTTCCAATCTATGTTTTTTAAGCCTTCCCACAATCAGCAGTTGGTTTGTCATTATCTTAGCTGTCTAAGAAGCATAACTTGTTTTTTCCTCTTGTGCAAATTGTTGTATGGTCTGACAATTTTGGTTTACACATAATCTGACAACATGCAAAAGTTAGGGGAGCAACCAACAAACTCCAACCCTGCCGACAAACTTTGTTACCAGGGAAACATTTTGTAATTACACATTCCATTTCATTTTTCAAACTGGTTTTTAGAAGAGGCAATTAACGGCACAACATACAAACAATGCAGTGCGGGTGATGTAGTTGTGGCGTGTGGATGTTTTTATGGAAAAATTTAAAATGAGGTTTAAAATAGTGTTTTTGCACAATTAATCAGCTTCAACTGCTGTAGCATATGGCACTGAATTACCTTAATCCTCCTTAAATTCTACTTCTGACTAGGCAGTAAAACCTAAAATTGCAAACACAGTGTACTTTTTGCCACTTAATGCTTTCCAGTAGGTAGCCTGATTTCTTTGTTTCTGTTAATGAACCTTCAGAGCATGTCTTTTGACTGTATTATTTCCATTGTAAGCATGAGCACATGAGACCCTCATTTATAGTAGGTTATCATTGAACTGGAGTATTGTTTTGGAAGATGAGATGATTCATTCAAGATGGTAGGTAACTTCAGGCAATACCTTTTCTACACTCAGCTCCTGACATTAGTTCTCTGCAACTCTTCCACACAGTACAAGACACAATGTGCAAGAGGATATTAAGGACGATATGGCAATTGGAGCACTAACAACATGTATAGCAGAAAGGAAGTTCAGCAGATGTGGTGTCTGTAATCTCCACAGAACTATAGTTCCCTGCTAACTATGCAAAGAGGCACCTTTTTACTGTGGTACCTCTCTTATATACAACCAAGAAAGAGCAACTGTCCATCTCAATGGCTGTTTGCTGGTGCTAAGGCATTTTTTTTTAAGATTATGAGAACTTTGGGGCTAGAGAACCACCTTCTCATTCCTTTTCCTACATAAATGACTTTGAGAACAGCAATCTATAAACATTCTAGAAGGTTATGACACTATATTTGGCTTGTATATGACACTATATTCTCCCATTCAACTGCTCAGTGCGAGTGCATGGTAGGGGACCCTACTGGGCCACCTTCTCTGTCGTTCACCTTCTCTTCCCCCAAACATGTATGCTGCCTCTATGCTGGATTTCCAGCAAGATGCCCAGCCATTCCCAATAACATGAGTCTCTCCCTCATCTCATTTTATAATCGCCCAGTGGTCCATTCCTCCACAGGCCCCTAGCACAGAAAGAGCATGAATATCCCATGCACTGATGGCCTTGGGCATGAGTAGGTCTCTGAATGATCATATGAATAGGTGCACTTGCCTTATGCTAAGTCACATGATGGTTCCATCTAGTTCAGTATTTTCTAAAATCAGGTGTGTCAAACTAATTTCATGTTGTGGGCTGAAGTGCATTCATGGCACCTGCTGAGGGTGAGAAGTGACATTGTTAAGCAGGAAGTGGCATCATTAAGCAGACGATGGCCGGTAAGAAACATTTTGTTCTCATATTATTATGAGTAATAATGCAACTCATTAGCTGCAAATGACAGAAGAGAAAATGTGCAACTCTTGTTCATAATTACAAGATATGATCCCAATTATCACGCTAATTATCATGGGGGGGCTGGATACATTGCTTCAGGGGGGTGCATTTAGTCTAGACTGACTGACAGCAGCCCTCCTGTGTTTCACTTGGGTCTTTTACAGTCCTACCTGTAGATATCAAAGATTGAAGCCTGGATTAGTATAAGTGTGGTGCAGAAGGCCCCTGGCACAGAAAGAGCATGAATAACCTGTGTACTGGTGGCCTGGACAGGAGTAGTTATATTATTAAGAATATTCACATGATTAAGAATAGACAGACTTGTTGCAATGGACACACCAAACTAGACAAAGATCCGTGAAAGGAAGCTAGGCCTCAGAAGAAGCCTGTGGCAGTTTCCTTCACGTACACAGAGTCCTACAACTGGAAGCCCCAGCTCTCTATTGGCTGCAACAACACATACACATAATTTTTTTAATTACATGAAAAAGGGTTATATTAGTAGTTATTCCTTGAAAATGGAATGTGTGCCTTGGCAGTATATGGCAATAATATGTTTACAACTATTTACCTCAGACTTCTAATTCAAAGAGACTGTGTGTTTATAGCAAAACTACAGTAAAAGAAAAATATGGATTTCGCCACATTCTAAAACAGCATGTTAGCATCAGTTAATTTCTCATTCCCGGTTGGGAGTTTTCATATACTAGCACTTTGCTGCTGCTTTATTCCAAAGGAAGCCACAAGAAAGCCATATATTGTTTAATATTTAAAATAGCAAATAGTGTTACCTATGCATTTCTGTATACCCTTTCATAACCCAAACATGCAAACTATTGATTGTGCATATTAAATAATGCTTATTTTCTAATTTGCATTTACAGAGTTATTAATAAATCAGAATTAAGTAATATGCTGCATGTTTATTGTGTGTGTGTTTTTTGAAATTGCTCTTTTGAAAAAAGCAGGTCAATTTGCATTTGCGGTTTAATAGCCTTCGGTAATCTCCAGAATTAAGACACTGCCTTAAGATCACATGAGCTCAATGAATCATGCATTTGTGTGTTTGTATTTATGACATGGGAACGTAGTGGCGCTGCGGGTTAAACCAGTGCTGCTGAGCTTGCTGACCAGCAGGTTGGCAGTTCAAGACCACGTAACAGAGTGAGTTCCCATCGCTTGTCCCAGCTCCAGCCAACCTAGCAGTTAAAAGCGAGTCAATAAATAGGTACCACTTCGGTGGGAAGATAATTGCGTTCCGTGCGCCTTGGCATGTAGTCATGCCGGCCACATGACCACAGAAACTTGTCCTTGGACAAACGCTGGCTCTTCGGCTTAGAAACGAAGATGAGCCCCGCCCCCTACAGTCGGTTACAACTAGACCATTAGGTCGTGGGGAAACCTTTACCTTTTTTAATGACATACTGCAGGCTGAAGGAAAGCAGTAATTTTCTAAGGCCCAATCCTGTCCAACGTTCTGGTACCAATGTAGCCACAATGCAGCCCCAAGGGGAGGGAACAAATTTTCCATCACCTTGATGAGATCTCCATGACTGCTCACCACCACCACAGGATGTCATGCATGGCTGCATCAGCACTGGAAAGTGGGACAGGATTGGGTCCTTAAAGGTGTACATTCTTATTTCTTTGGCTGAAGCATATCCAACAGGCCCTGGCTTGCTGCAGAAGCTTGCAAGATCTGTTTAGTTTCTTACAATAATGAGATGTGAGCACACTCCATTAGCAGTGATGGCATACCACCTTCAGTACTCTGAAGAAACTACGATGTGCTTACAGCCATATGCTCATTTTGTTTTCATAAGCAGGAATAATCAAGATTGTTTCAAAGATGATATCCTGGAACAGCTCTTGTTGATTCAGCTGATGGCAACACAGACATCCTCACCATTTCACCCATGTTTCAGAAGCTCCATCCATAGTAAGCAGAACACATTTCCATTTTTTGGCAAGTTATTTTAATTTTATTTTCATATGAATAAATATTTGTATAAAATAAACTTCCAGCACAAAACAAATGTCACAGAAATCACAGTAAATGTCACGGGAATAACAAATCAGAGATCTTGATACAGATTCACTCTTTTGATAGTGTGAACTAATCAATAATAACCAGGCAATGCAGCTATAGTGTGATCTATGTCAGTATCAACCCCATGATGTCTCTTGGATGTAATCTTGCAAGAGACAGAATTTTCCAACTATACAGTATTTAACAGCTATATCAGTATGAGTAAGGTAAAGGTTTCCCCATGACCGAATGGTCTAGTCGTGACCGACTATAGGGGGTGGTGCTCATCTCCGTTTCAAAGTCTGTAGAGCCGGCGTTTTTGTCCAAGGACAAGCTTCCGTGGTCATGTGGCCGGCATGACTCTACGCCGTAGCGCACGGAACGCCATTCCCTTCCCACCGAAGTGGTCCCTATTTATCTACTTGCATTTTAGGTGCTTTCGAACTGCTAGGTTGGCAGGAGCTGGGACAAGCAACGGGAGCTCGCTCCGTTGCGCAGTCTTGAACTCCCAACCTTCTGGTCGGAAAGCCCAACAGCAGCAGATTAACTCGCTGCGCCACCACATGCAATTATGTAGTGACAGTCACAATAAGGCCCTCTTCCTTATATGTCTGTTTTTTGTAGACATCACCCACAATTTGCCATATTAAAAGGCAACAATCCTAAGAATTCCTCTCAACAAGGAAGCATAGTGGCGGGAAGAATTGGGGCCCAATCCTATGTGCTGTAGTGCAGGCTGTGTGAGTGAACCACCCACGCTAGTGTTGCAAAAGATGCTGTAAGGTACCTCAAACGCGAGAGGTAAGCTGAAACTGCTGGCGCTGGGCTAACACCAGGCCAACGCCCGCTCCATGCTGCCCCGAGGCAGCAACACAAGTGGGTGAGCGGTAAGTGCACCAGTTGCCAGAGTTGCTGGCTTTGGGGGTGGGGTGCAGGGGCGTAACTAGGGTGTGGTAGGGGGTGGCACGAGCCATGGGCGCCATCTTGCAGGGGGCACCGTTCGCATGGTGCCCGCCCCCCCAAAATGGCGCCCACGGCCCGCCCGCTCCCTGCGCCGCATTCTCCTCGCTCCTGCTGGCCTTAAAGAGCCAGCCGGAGCAAGGAGATCGCGCTGCCACCCGGCGCCCCCTCCCGCTTCTCAAGGGGGGCAGGGTGCTGGGCGCCGCTGCATTCTGTTTGCTCCTGCCGGCCCTTTAAGGCCGGCACGAGCGAACAGAAAGAACGCAGCCGGGACGCCGCATTCTGTTCTCTCCGCAGCGACCAGAACACGGCACCCCAGCCGCGTTCTATTCGCTCATGCTGGCCTTAAAGAGCCGGCGCGAGCGAACAGAAAGAATGTGCCTTAAAGGGCCGGCGGCAGCGAACAGAACGCGCCTCTTAGAAGGGGCGGGGCGCTATGTCATGACATCACGATGTGACGTCATGACGTTGCGTGCCCCTAGGGGCGCATATTCATTGGGCGCCATGGGCGCCCTTTCAAATAGATTCGCCCCTGGTGGGGTGGGAGGCTGTTCCTGGGTGGAGGAGGGGAGCGAGGGTGGGACCAGTGGCAATCCTCGCTGCTAAATCCTGTCCTCCATGTCGGGCCTCAAGGCCCAACACAGAGGTCCTCACCTCTGTGCTGGTAAAATAGATGGCACAGAGGCAAACAGATCTAACGCCAGCCCTGTGCCCTTACTGCGGGCCAGGGGGACAAACAACCCCTTCTGCAGCAGTAGCCACATTGCTACCGCTGCTCGCACAAGCGGTTGGGCAGCTCAGGATTGGGCTGTTAGGCTTTTCTTCATGTTTAAGTCATGTCAGCCTCTGAATAATATTTAATTTTTTTTACTAAAAAAAAAGATCAATACAAATTATCAGCCCAATTCTATGCTCTCCCTCCCCCATGCAGCCATGGCAAAATGGCTTGCATGTCATCTGCAAGGGAGAACTGGCCCAGACATCTCCTCTGGGTAAGGGAACAATTGTTCTCTTACCCTGGGGTAAGCTCAGTGGCACAGCTGGGTTTACTTGTACCTGCGCCGGCAATTTTATGGCACTTTGCATGTGCATTCTGCCGGCTCCAGTAGACTTGGGCTGTAAAATTTCTTGGCATTTCTGTCAAAACTATGTCTTCAACATGGTCCTTTGTCAGTCTTTAAAAAAAAAAAAAAAAGTGTTCAGCCATGTCAACCAGCATTCCTGGCTCTTTTCTGGTAAATGTTTACAGTACGGAAATAGATAAGGCCCAATTGTACTGGAATGAGTAGCTTCTTCCCTGGTCTTCGTGACACACAGATGCATCTTGCACTTAATTCCAATGCAAGTTTTGTTTCAGTTTGAGAACCCATGGCTTTCTTTTGGAACATTCCAGGAAAACGTGTGCCTTTCAAGGCCATATATACACCCTCTTGATCTCCTTCAGGAATCTTCTTCACAAACAATTTACCCTTGATCAGGGATTCCATAGGCAGGCTATTTTAGTACAAAGCCTTATTTCTATTTTGTGTCATCAATAAATAGAGGCCCAGAAATGATGGGTATGTTTCTAAGTCATATCAAATTGCACTTTTTATCCTGCATCTTCCCTTGAGGACCTCAAAAGGGACCATTAAAAAGATCCCCTGCAGTCTAGTGTTATCTTCTTCTGAGGTGCTAAAATTGTACGCTGCATTGCATGAACATTCTGGCCACAATATCGAGAGTTCTTAATTCACATCTGCTGTTGTTAATGTGAAAAAAAGCTGTCACACCCGATCGCTAGGGCTTTTCTAAAATCTAGAGATATATAATGCAAGGATTGCTAGTGCTGCCATGCATTGTGAAAGATGTAACCTTTAATATGTCACAATAGGTGCAGAATTCAGCATTCATCTGCTTACTGCATCACACTGTTTTAGCTGTGCTGTGATAGCCTAAGCAACCGGTGGATTGTTTTGTATACTTTGGAGAAATTAAAAAGTATAAATCTGGAAGAAAAAAATGTTTTTGCAATTTGCCACCAGCAAAACAGTTATTCAACTTCTCGCGACAACAGGAAAGACCATGGTTGCCTGCCTTTTCCTTTCAATTATATCTGTTTAGGCATCTAAACAAACGGAATGTTTATTCCTATAGATGAGTTTTACTGCAACTGCTTTCTAAGGGGGCACCTGCACAGTGGGGTTGTTTTCTGCAAAAGGATAAAATGTTTTGTTTTCAGGTGGAAGTTCTGTATTTGTAGTGGTTGGATTCAATCTGACCTGTGACTGCCTGTGCAAATGCAGGCGTCGATTGTGCATTCTGTTCAACCCCCAACGCAATGTTCGCTTGAGGTGCTTGTTACGCTGTTCAGGTTTTTGTGGGAGGAGGGAGGTTTTAGCTATCTAACTCAACTGGAAGACTCGAGAAGCTTCCATTCAGACCTTTTGCTTTAATTGGGCTAAACAATGATACATCATATTGATGCTGTGCAGATAAATAGCAGAGTGGAACTAGACTGTTATTCATAGAGTGTGAAAACCATGACCCCCTGGTTACTTAGAGCCAGGCTTCACTGTAAATGAGCTCTGGGGGTGGAGATAATCCTGGACTTCCAAGATGCATCACTTTATTCATTCTTGGAAGCCAATACTGATTCTCCATGTCCTTTATTGGTCACTTTGAAGGCAACAAGTCTGCCTTACCATATTATTAGGAAAACAGGAAGCAATTTAGCTCAAAACACATTTCTTCCATCACAGATGAATCTGACTCATAGAGGTTCAGATCATTGGTCCATCTTTAGTCAAGTCAGCTATTGTCTGGCAGACCATGATGTAGCCAGGGACAGCATTGTGGGGCCCAGCCAGTGCTGGGGGGGGGGGGTGAGAGAATGCTCAAGATAATTATACCAAGAAATACATGTTATGAAATGATGCAGCGGGGGGAACTCAACACTTGGCTGCTAGTGTGCAGGATCACCTACCTTGGATGGGAGACCAAAGCTGCTGGCAGATCTCTATGGAGGAGTGTGGTAGAATGTTGAGTCTGCTGGCACGAAACGCTTAACATCTCAAGAACAGGACTGACATGTGATTTGCAGGTACCTGCAAATGCTTGGAAAGTGCAAGAGCTGGCCGCCAGGATGATGACTGCACTATAAAGGAAAACAGCTGGAGAAGTGGAGGGTTCTATGGAAGAACACGTGTAAAAGCTCAATTTGAAAACAAAAATAATGGGGTTGATGGACAGCCTGCCTATGTAAACCTCCTTGACAGCCCAATCCTAACCTGCACTGGAGCAGATTGGCAGGCGCTGCATCCTATGCATGGTAGGCAGCAGTGGGAGCTCACCAGGGAGCAAGGGGCTGCTTGGATCTGCACCAGTGAAATCTACGCCAGCGAAGAGGTTAGGATTTGCCCCAACAGCCGGATCCGCGCTCCACCACCACCCCTCCCTGGGCCAGTCCACACATGGGCCTGCCCACTCTCTGCCCTCCCTCCTCTTCTTCTGCCCACTCCCACCTTCCCCAAGCCCCCACCCTGGCTGAAGTTTGCCAGCAAAGGAGCAGCTTATTGGCCCTCTTCTGTGGCATGCCTGGGCCTGCACAATTCTCCGCACCAGCCCAGCACCTCTTGCACTACCCAGATGTGCCTTACAACATGTTTGAGACAGCCCTGGGCAGACACAAGCGACATGCATCGGCCTAAGGGCAGTGATGTCATGCAGGGGGTACGCGGGGGTACGCGAGTACTGGTTTCTAGGATTATGGCTGGCCCCGCCCATTCGCCCGCCCACTCGTCGACTCCGCCCCCTGCAAGGTTTGAATTTCCTGCATGTTTGAGTTGCCTGCACGTTCTCAGAGCCAGGCAGGCAGGCAGGCAGGCAGTGAGCAGAGCGTTGCCTTGCCTTGCCACTGAAAAATGAGCTGCTGTGGGGTTTTGGAACTGTTGGGTCACTTTAACATGATGCCAGGCCTCCTTAACATGTTCTGGGGGTGCTATGGAATACTGTTGCAACTGTTGGGTCAGTTTAAAATTGCCTGAGGCCTCAAAAAGGGTTTTTTTCATGTCACTTCCTGCCACGACCTCACTTCCGGCTTATGATGTCACTTCTGGTGGGCGGGTCCCGACATGTGCCAATCAAAAGTGAGTACCTCTTCTTAAATCATTTAGATGACACCACTGCCTAAGGGCATGTGCCCTCAGTCTATGAGAAAGGCAGTATATACTCAATATTGTAATAAATAAATTGTTTTCCTTGATAGTAAAAAATGGCATGCACTGAATGTTTTGTACATACAATATAGAGTAGATTGATTGAAGCGTATGAACCTAGCTCTGTGTCTGTAAGTACTGCATCAGAAATGGCCAATATTGTCAGATGTCGCAAAACGTGCTGCAGCGCACTATTGAAAATAGCACATAGAAGTGGTGCGAACATGAATCAAGAAGACTTATCTGCCAAGATGTCCAAAGATAGTTTGACCACTATAAAATCAGGGATATTGGTGTTAATTCGAAATGCCTAATTAAATGGCAAACATTTGTAGTGTGGTTGGAATGAACAGCTCATAATAGTGTTAGAACTATTCAGAGTGATCACATTGACGGGGAGGACTTGTGTTACTCAGAAGTCACAAGTTTCTTAGCTGGCAGGAGCAGAATGTTTCCTGGGGAATTACATAAAAAAACTCTAAACCGCATAAAATCAAAATGATGACTACATGGGGAGTCAGGTAATAATTACAAGGATTTATGTACTTGCAGAACTCTCTAATTCTTAACTTTTCAAAAGAAGACAAACTAATTGGGCTCAACCAAACTCAACCATTGGCAGAATTAGCTCTCTCTCTCTCTCTCTCTCTCTCTCTCTCTCTCTCTCTCTCTCTCTCTC
>JAJKFI010000065.1:7857789-7883800 GCA_029204185.1 Lerista edwardsae | reverse complement strand
CTCTCTCTCTCTCTCTCTCTCTCTCTCTCTCTCTCTCTCTCTCTCTCACACACACACACACACACACACACACACACACACACACACAGTATCTTGGCAGTCAGACAATCTAAATCTTCTCTTAATTTATTATTTGTCATAACTCTTGCTAGTACTTGGCTTCACTGGGATTTTGCACCCCTCCAACAATATAAAAAATAATAATAATAGGCTTTCACAAACCCAGCTAAACATGGCATTGCTTTCTGATTTGCACATACTCACCTTTTCTTTACAACATTTTCACTTGCCAACATCGTGTGTTGTTTTTGAAGCCTGTCCTTAGAAATCATCTTTGGACCCAAGAGACTTGTGGTTGGACTTCGCTTAGAAAATAAACAGTCATAGTGTCAAATACCACCTTTCAGGGATTTGAAAAATAAGTAAGCATATGGGGGGGGGAAACATAACACTAATGCGCACCAATGGCTCTGCCCCCTTTCTTCATGAGACCACTTTTATAATCATATATTTCAGTTTAACTGAATGGAGATGGGAAAGATTCCCATACCCAACAGCATGTGATTCACAGGAAATTAAAACTGTCATACCAATGGGATCATCCATTGATGGCGCAATCCTAACCTGGAGTTCAGCCAACACAGGCCAGCATAGTTTGGCTGGCACCAGGGCCACCGTAAAGCATGTTTGTCCCACTCTCTGAGTCAAGGAGGATGGCACATGTCTGTGTGCTGGCCTACCTGTGCCGGCCTAACTCCTGTGCCGGCCTAATTTTTGATGTGGATTCAGGTTTCCAAAAACACAAAATTGTGCTGGCTTCTACCAAACATCCTCCTAGCTCGTATGTAGATTTGAAGTAGTAAAATTTGAAGTAAAATTTGAAGACCCAAATTTTCTCCTATCCAAAGTTTCTCCTCCACTTTTTCCACGATGGCCTCAAAATAAAGCTGTCATGGCATGACAAGCCTATCTTTTCCCATTTTTCTGCCCCCTAGTTTCTTCCAGTGAGTGTGTTCATCCTCAACAATTCAAGTGTCTGACTGCAACCCATCAGCCACACAGATGCTAGCTGGCAGCAAAAGAAGTCATCTTGTGGCACCTTAAACACCAATACATTATTTCAGCATGAGGTTTGTGGCCTACAGTCCTCTTCATCAGATCTTCAGGTGTAGTAGAAGAGATTAGGGTGGATGGGTGTGAGTCTGTAAGACAAATACACATAGATTATTATCAAGGAAAAACCAAGCATAGCTGATACCAGACTGCCAGATGGCAGGAGAGGAAAGTGGCCATCTAGGAAAAGCTCAAGAATACGTACTCTGACAAGTCACCATTGGAAGGATTGAGAAACGGGATAGGAATTTTTAAGACTGGCAAAAATCACACCAGAAGGAATGACTTCAAATTGGGGATAATTAAGCTACCAAATATGAGAAACTTCACAGCAGCCTTTATTTCAACTCAAGACTCAGACCCAAATCCTAACCAACTTCTCAGCATTGACCTAGCGGTGCCAATGGGGCATGTGCTGCATTCTGCAGTGTGGTGTTCGTCACAGAGTTCTTCTCAAAGTAAGAGAATATTTGTTCTCTTACCCTGGGGCTGCATTGCCCTGATCCCGAGGCTGGAAAGTTGGTTAGGATTGCACCCTCAATCTGAAGAGCTAACTGCCCCTTTCCTTCCTCTCATGTCCCTCCTTTTCCAACCCTCATCATGTACAGAAGCAAGAAATTAGAAGAATCATTCAATGCTGAACTTAATTCTCCCTTAGTCTCTGTACATTTTCAACATTTAATACCGTGCCATGTGTTTGACAGCTATCCTCACTTAACAATATTTTATTTTCAGTTTTATTCTTTTCTACAACCCCCTCCTGCACTCTCCGTCTTCACTCTAGATCAGTGGTTCTCAATTGTTTTAGCAGCGGTACTCACTTTTTAGAATGCCAGTCTGTCCGGGACCACCAGAAGTGCCATCCTTGTGACACAAAAGCCTGTTATTGGGTTATTTCTCAGCCCTTTTCCAATCTATATATATAAAAGTGTGTGTGTGTGTGTGTGTGTGTGTGTGTGTGTGTGTGTGTGTGTGTTCCAGCATAACTCTGGAATGCCTGGAGCGATTTACACCAAACTTGGTACACATATGACTTACACTCTGGAACTTACACTCTGGAATGAAATACTGCGGGGGTAAGACACCCCTAGCGCCCTTAGGGGTGGGGGTGCAAAGGGGGTGACATGTAAAAATGATTGAAAATGCCCGACGTTAGTGTCAAATCCACAATTTTTGGGGTCGCTGAGATGAATGGTGACACTCCCGATGCCGTTTAAGTCCACATTCAGCCCCCAACAGCATGGGGGGTGAGAAGGGGTGCAAGATACAGTGCTTGGAAATAGAATATCCGCTGATAGAATATCAGCGAATATCTACGCTGATGGTGGCATAGAGGACCCCATTCGATTTCAGATTTCACAACTCATCCCACTTCTAGAAATACTGTGGGGATAAGACACCCCAAGCACCCCTAGGGGTGGGGGTGGGAAGGGGGTGACAAGGAAAAATAATCAAAAATGGCTGATAGTGTCGAATCCATAGTTTTTGGGGTCGCTGAGATGAATAGTAACACTTCCGATGCCGTTTAAGTCCACGTTCAGCCCCCATCAGCATGGGGGGTGAGAAGGGGTGAACAATAACATGTCCAAAATGACTGACATTAGTGTCAAATCCATAGTTTTTGGGGTCACTAAGCTGATTGGTGACAGTCCCGATGACATTTAAGCCCAAGTGTAGTCAAGAAGAATGAATAGAATGCTGTAGAAACTTCTGGAAATTTTTAGAAATTATTATGCCCCAGTCTTGGACTCCAATCAAATCCTTGCCATGTTACCAGGCGTAGTCACTGAATACAAGTCTATCGATACCATAGCAGATGCCTATGAGGTCGTCAATTTCCCATCAGATTTCCTAAACTCACTTGATCCGGCTGGACTGCCACCACATCGTCTTTTACTTACAGTGGGATCTCCAATTATTTTCCTACGGAACCTCGACCCGCCAAAACTTTGCAACGGCACAAGGCTGTGTGTCAAGAAGATGCTGGGTACTGTAATTGAAGTGACTATCTTAACAAGAAAGGGAGACGGTGAAACAGTTTTTATCCCACGGATAACACTCATTCCGACGGATCTCCCTTTTAATTTTAAGAGATTGCAATTTCCAGTGAAACTCGCATTTTCGATCATGATCAGCAAGTCACAGGGGCAGTCTATTAAGTACTGCGGAGTGGATTTGAGATCGCCATGTTTCTCCCATGGACAACTTTATGTTGCTTGCTCAAGGGTGGGTTCACCCAAGAATTTATTTATTCTTGCTCCTGGAGGTGAAACTAAAAATGTTGTTTATAATCAAGTTCTGAGTTAAATTTATAGTGAATTTGTAAAATATTTTACTTTATAATTTTTATACTGTACTTATACTTTTAATAACCTGTACATAAAATTACTTCGATTTTACACTATAGATAGAATTCATTCCTTTTCCTGTCTAATAGAAGCTGGGGATACATAAATACCCAGGCAACGCCAGCAAGCTAGTAGTAAAGTAAATCAGAAAGAAAAAACTCTTTACAACCTTGACACAAGCAAAACAACCACACAGCCCTCCCCCTTACCAGCATCCCATCTTCCCATATTTTCAATATGCCTGCTTTGTGACCCACCTGAAATTGGCTTGCAACCCACTGGTGGGTCCCAACCCATAGTTTGGGAACCACTGCTCTAGATCCTTTGGTAAAATTGTATACAAGTAACCCTCTTTTGTCAGGTTTTAAATATGCAAACATATAATGCTTCTAGTCTATTTATTGGATTAAGCTAGAGAGTTTTGATACGAAAGCTTAAGACGATATTGAAAACACAGATCACTTCTATTGTCGCTACTGAAATCAGCTTTAGACGGAGAGACACCTTGTATCAGGCATTATGTGGAGACCTTTAGCTTTTTATCATGGTTGTTGCCATGGCAATAGAATTAACCATTTCATTAACATAATAGAATAAACTGCATAGTTCTTTGTCCGCATGGATAAGCCCTACTCAGATTTCAACATATTTGATGAGAAGCGTGCTTTCTGAGGAGGTCCACCCTCCCACCCCCCAGTTATTTTCTTAAATTCTTCCCAAAGCTTTTTACACAGGACGCAGAGATGCGTAGTTTGTCATTATGTTTTCCCGTGCCTTCATTGGCTGCCACAAAGTGTCCCCAGGAAATGGCAAGTAGACTACAGAGCCAAGGGCTATGAAAGAAAGAGATTTAGTCAGGGTCACTAGAAAGGTGGTGCAGGGAGTGCTTTGTAATTGGGCCTGGGGCAAAAATGGGATCTGGGGGTCAAAGGGAGCTAAAAGGGGGGCTTGGGAGCCAAATTGAAGAGAGAAGGGAAGGGGCCTAAAAGAGACTGCAAAATTCCTCTCAGTAGTTGTGGACACAGATCACTTAGAGTGCAATCCTAACCTGGAGTTAGGCCGGCACAGTTAGGCCAGCACAGTTTGGCCGTCACAACAGCCACAGTAAAGCATGCTTGGACCACTTTTGGAGTCAGGGAGGATGGCGCCCATCCAAGAAATGGCTTAGCCACACCATTGAGTGGCAAAATGGGAAGACAGTATGTGGTAGTTCTGTCATAGCAAGAGTTCTAGTAACTGTCATCCTGGACATGGAAATCTCCCACTTCAGGCCAAGACAAGTGGTGCTTGTCTTTGAAGAGAGGTGCTTGAAGAGAGGCAGGAAAAAAAATTTCCCCTGATAACTGCTGCACAGATCTTGGGAAAGTGCATTGTCAAAGCTGTGCACCCAGGATTGTGTTTGCTTCTGAGCTGTGTGTGTGTGTGTGTGTGTGTGTGTGAGAGAGAGAGAGAGAGAGAGAGAGAGAGATCTTGCAGTCGCTTCATTTTCCTGCACAAGAGGGCAGCGTTTCCTTAAATCCACAGAACGTGGCACTCAGAAACAGCTTTTGTCAGTTTACAGTAACATAGCCGTGTGTGTGATATCTTTCTAATTGTTTGGATTTTCTAATTGTCTCGGTCACAAGTAATTTAATGCATGAGGTAAACTCGTGTCCAGTTGGCAGCTATTAAGAAGCGAGCACAGTCACCTTATGATGTCAGGCATTCCAACACTTTCTAACGCCTTTCTTGTATGCCCAAGGATTTCTGGCGAAGGCTGCAAGTCAACTGTTTATATTGCTACTGACATTTTATCTCCAGTGTTACATAAATGTTTGAATACCTGATGCCTCGGTGCTCCAGAGCTGTCTTTCAATAATGAAGGAAAGGGGGAAACGTCAGTTTATGATAGGGTACACGCTGTTAAGTCACTAAACCCCAAGAGAAGGTTTTCTGCATTCACAGCTCCAGCTTGTGAATATGGATTCAAAACCTTACAACTAGGAATCAGTGGCATTAAAAATCAGCTGCTTTCCTCAGTGGGCTGATACTCTGCATTCCCCCCCTTACTTGTATGGGAAAGAAAGAATAATTGCTGTAAACAAATACCATCCTGTGTTATAGGCTGGTCACAGCCACATCCTAATGACCATCCCTTGAGGGGAACAGAATCATTTCCATGGGCACCAGTGAACAATGCTGCCAAAATGATTTTGGTTCCCAGAATAAACAATTGTTCTAGGAAATAGATCCCAAATAGAGCTTTCCAGCTGGCAACTGTGTAATCCTAGAAAAAGGAAAACACCTATCCCTTGTTAATTAAGGGTGCAATCCTACCCTGGATTTAAGCCGGCACAGGTTTAGGCCAGCAAAGTTTTGCTGGCACAAGGGCCACCGTAAAGCACATTTGGACCACTCTTGGAGTCAGGAAGGATGGTGCACATCTGTGTGCTGACCTCTGACTCAAGAGTGGTTCAGACAGTGTCCCTTGTGCTGGCCAAACTTCACTAGCCTGACTGTGCCGGCCTAACTCCAGGTTAGGATTGCGCGCTAAGTTTCAGTGGGTGATAAGATGATTCAGTAAAAAACATGATCACAGAGGAAGGCTCAAACCATTTTTGTTCAGTTGTGTTTTGCACAGCATCTGGAGGGCTGCACAACTGCAATATTGTTCCATTGTGGATAGTTTTAAATGGAGTGTTTCAAACTGTCAAGCCAGATTGTGAAACTGTAACCAGGGCAGGTGGCATTATGAAGTAACCAATGAGTGCATAAGGTAAAGAACTGTTTTTTATACTTTTATCCCAGTTCTGTGACAAATTCCCCTAAAACCTATATCCAGCCATATAGCTAAGCATTCTTGAGGGCAAGGATTGGGGGTGATGACTGGCTTCAACCAACTTCAGGCAAGGAAACAGTTAAAACTTAAAAAATGAGTTTATTAAAAATCTAAAGGGAGGGTGGATAATACAAGAAGGAAAGAATAAAATCAGCAGGCTTGGAAAATAGCAGTGCCCAGTACAGATCATTACAAAAATACATGCAGCCAATTACAGGCAATCTTAAAAGCAAAATAATTCCCTGATGCAGCTAAAGCAAACTGCTCCCTAGCTGTGTACTTTCTCCAGTATTGACTTGAGCAGTCTTTAATGCTTCTCTGATCCCCAAAGAGGTGGATGATAACTTGATAATGCAGAGATGCTTTTTCTAAGGGATCCCACACAGAACACATACAAGCATCCTTGGGCATGACCTTAGGAAACCTGGGTTTGCTTACATCAGTGTTATTCAAACTGTGGGTCAGGACCCACTTGGTGGGTCGCGACCTGATGTCAGGTGGGTCACGGAAAGCTGGGAGCACATCTTGGAAACTGCAGAGCTTACTGTTGTTATATTGCTTTTGTGAGTGTTAACATTTTGAATTTTCAAGTGAGGGTTGTTTTTTAATTTTGTGTTTAGTTCAGTGCTTTTACATCATATTTTGTCCTAATCTTGCTTTCTGTCACAGATGTTTCATGATTGTACAATTGCTGCAGTCCAAGAATGTGAATTTCCATTTCAGGAGTGCCATTTTATTATGTTACAATGACAGCACTTCTTGCTTGATGATGTCATTTCCTGCCACAGCATCACTTCCAGGTTAATGACATCACTTCCAGTGGGCCCCGACATGAGTGCCATTCTGAAAAGTGGGGCCCAGTTTAAAAAGTTTGAATACCACTGGCTTACATCATTGCTCCATGCTGTTGGACATTTGAAAACCACCTGGCGTCCCTATGTGCTCTCTGACTTGGTCAAGTGGGCTTGGATGCCCAGTTGCTGGTAAATCCCAGCAGATGGATGGGCTATTTCAGTGATTGGCCATTTCACTGGACTTTCAGTGCTTTCAGTGTCTTGGGCCTCTTCTCTATTGAATTTTATGACATGACTTTCCACAAACCATTTTCTACCAATGATACGTTGGAGCAACATTGGTAGAAATGCAATCTTAGCACATCATTGGTAGAAAATGTTAAGGAAAATAAATGGAGGGAAAAAGAAGGGAACAAGGGCAGGTCAATCATCATAGGGTCTAACAACGTATTGCATCCAATACGTTGCTAAATACATACTGCATATTGTGTTACAGAGCCCTGACACAATTTTTTTTTTCAAAGAACTGAAGCTTTGGGAATTGGATTTAGAGCAGAAGACCAGGGTGGATGGATTCTTAACCCTTTCTTCACCTCAGAGGCATAGAAAGGGTGCCGCGAGGGCAGGCAGATGCAGCAGGTACCATTTGCAGCACGACAGGGGAGGAAAAAGCAGTGCGTTTTCTCACCCTCCCACCTCCCTTGTGTTTGAATCACTTCTAAATGTGTTCAGATCACTTCTAATTCCCGGTGTGGAGTGTCTGGCCAGGCAGCACAGGGGGCAGGGTGGCAGCGCTAGTGGTGCAGCAACAATACCCCACCTCAGCGCCTTTTGAGCCAGTTACAGCTCTGCTTCACCTGTAACTTCTCCATTCAAATGAGGTGAATTACACAGGCCCACACACATTTTGTGTGTTGGGTCTAAAGGTCAGACCCTGGATATATTTGGAATGACACCCTGGCCAAAAAATAGTGTCACAGTTCTCATACATTCTGTTACATGCAGATATCCTCTAAGAAAAACTCCATGTAAACAAAACATACCAGGAAAAGAGGCTGGGGCCAATTTGGAGCTCTGACACAATGGGCAGAGAAAGGGTCAACTAGCCTTTTGCTTCAGGACTTAATCTTTAAGGCCACCGTTATTATCTTTCATACTGCAGGTGGGACACTGAGACTAAGAGAACTGTGAGTTCATGTAACGTTTAAAGAGGGGAATGGAAATTTTTGATTTAAAAAATTCTGATATCAAGGCGGAGACCAAGTGGGTTTTAGCACTACTAGCAGCAAATGCTGTCTGTCTGCTCCTGTAGTTAGCACTACATGAGTAAGTGAGTGGCATGAGTACATGCTAAGGCAGGAGGAAAAACCTTCCCAGAGAAAAGATTGTAAGACCAACATCCACAGCTGCTACTGTCAAGCTGCCATGTTGCCTTGCCATAAGCCAGGCTGCCTTTTCAGATCCCAGTCAGGTCTTTTTTTGTTTTTTTCTGGACATGGCAGCTTTTAAAGGGAGCGCGCACCTCTCTATTGACTACCAATGCATGCACTTTGATGTATGTTTATTTAGACATAAAGCCCCATAAGGTCCAATGAGATTTACTCTCAGGTAAGTATTCACAGGATTGCTGTGTCAGAGGCATATGTATATGTGCGTCCATGGGCGAGGAACTGCCTAGGTTCAAATGGATGCTGCATGCACTTCTTTCATCTTATTGCCTGGTTTTTAGGCACACAAGCATTCGGGAACGTGTGGGACTAGATTTTTGTTTCTCTCATTTTCTCTCCTACTTTTATGATGCAACTGCTGATGTTCTAACCCCAGTTACATATGTATAGACTTGGAAGTGGTGTGTGCATATTTGTGTCATGTACATATTGCTACTAGTAATTGTATAAAGTCTCTGGAAATTATATATCTCTTAGTTAATGATCAAGTCAAACATTCAGTTTGAAATATCTTTAAAATTTCAGACTGGTTTTATAAAGAGACGTTTTATATACTGGTTCCAATGAACTCTGCAACTAGGTATAATGAGGGCACAATCCTAACCAACATCCTAACCAACCAGCACTGACCTAGCTGTGCAAATGGGGCATGCACAGCATCCTGCAGTGAAGTAGTAGTCATGGAGGCCTCCTCAAGGTAAAGGAATGTTTATTCCCTTACCTCAGAGCTGTGTTACCCTTACCCCAGTGCTAGAAAGTTGGTTAGGATTGTGCCCTGACACAAAGGGTGTGTGTGTGTGTGTGTGTGGTAATAGAAATTGAAGCATTCCCAATGCACTAATCATATGAGATATGTGTGTGTGTGTGTGCGCGCACACAAGTATGCAGTTCAATATGAAACTCAAGTGATCAGGTGGCCCTTAAAGAGAGGACTATTTTCAATGAACAGTGATTGACAAGCCATGGATATCTTTTGGGGTCAAGATTCTTTGCCCACAGACAATCACACAGTATGATTGTTTGCTCTTAATATTTACATGTAGACAAGTTCATTTCAGTAAGGCTTATGCAGGAAATGTTCTGTAATACTCTGCCTTGAAAGACCACTTGTATAGCTGCAAACTTTCATCAGGAGCTTAATCAACTAAATCTTCAGTTGATTAATAGTTTGGCTCCAATTTTAATTGGTGACAGCATATTGTTATCAATGAAGGGTACACTTTTTCATTTTTGAACCCATTTCATACCAAGTGTCTAAATTAAACAAGAAAAGGAGAGAGACTTTTCCTTCTTGCAATATGTTGCAGTGTTGCCTGTTATTTTCTTTTCTTTTGATATCTCAAAATGATATATATAGTGTATAGGTATAGCAATACTATATCATCATCATCATCATCATCATCATCATCATCATCATCATCTAAGGACATACAGTAAACATGCAGTATGTATGTTGAACAGTAAGGTTCAATTTCAAAACTGTGAACAAGGCAGAATACACTGCTTGGATCACTAAGCAACACAATAGAGCTACTAACACTTCTCTCACCAAGAAAATCAGAGGCTCTTCCATACATCTGGGTTTTGCACAATAGATGTATGTTTGATTTTGTGGTCTGTTCTGTGGTCTGTTCAGCACATGAAATTGGTGAACATCAAAATGCTAACATGGGAGCATAATGTAGCTCAGGATGACATCATCATACTGATGCAGATTTTAAAAAAAATGTGGTTGTTTTGAAATAAGCTTATTCTGTTCAAATCCTAAGGGTTTGAAATCCAAAAACAAATAAGTTAAAAGAAATTGTAAGAAAGGATTCTATCATATGCTAAAACAACACGCCTGGAAAGAAGAAAGAAGTCCATAACTGATCATGCAATGACTATGGATTAAATTCAACCGAAGTTCATCAACTTTCCTACATATACATACGCCTAGGCATGTATACTCAGAAGTAACCAGAGGGTCTTACCCATTCAAAGTGACTTACCCATATATAGTTATGTATGTCAATCTCATGGATAAGTCGAGGGCAAGTTTTAAGCCAAAAATAATAGAATTTGCTATGACCTATGAATATATGAGGGTAAAACTTGTGGAGGGTATGAAATTATTTGAAAATGACTGACCAGTAATTGTTGAGGCAGCAACAGACAGCCAACAAAGAAAACGGCCATTTCACTTTCTTCTGAGGCAGCACAGAAAATGAAGTTATTCTCTAAACAAGAAGGAAGAGACTGAAGATACTTATGAGAGTTGTAGGTCTTGTGAGGAATACAGTGCAGCACTTCTATAGTAGCAGCCCTCATAACGATGGCAATTCCGTAAGCACCTTCACCTCTCTGCCTGTTTGGAGAAGAAGGAAAATGGCTACCAGTTGTTGTTGTTTTTGCTTGCTATCTGTTGGTGTCTGAGAACAATTATTAATCAGTAAAATCGCTTCTACCTTCCCTGCTTTCTGCTTCTTAGCCCAACCCCTCCCCCACTGTTGTTAGAAGCTTTATGAACCATATTGACCCATGTATCCATGTTTTCAGGGTCAGTTTTCAGGCATATTTTTAGACGTATACATGAGTATATAGGGTACTTCCTTGGTAAATGAGTATAGTATTGCAGCCATGTTTACTTAGAAGGAAGCCCCATTGCTTTCAACAAAGCCTACTTCTCCATAATAATTCTTAAGCTTGCAGCCTGATGGTAGTGCTGAGTTCCAGAGGGGAGTTAAGCCTGTGTTTAAATTTCTGTCTTTGAAACCAACAGGACTTAAAGGTATTCAGTTTTGCTTGGATTGTGCTCTCCCTCTTTTGTTTGCCTGAAGATCATCTCAGTTCCTTTTCAAAAATAGTCCAACTGTGTGCATATTTGGTTAGTTCCCCAAGCGCTAGTGTTTACAGATGGGCTAACTTGGCAATCACAAACATTCGGGGAGTTAGAAATCTGGTGGGAGATAACGCACTGCCAAAAGTAAAGTGTGACAATTATGACTCCATGCCATGCAACAACAACTCATAACTTAGTGCTATTAAAACTCCAGGAGGTTCCCCCCATGTACCAGCATCAGGTAGTCGCCTAATTACACCACAAAGTCAAACAACATCAGGGAAAAGATATGTTTTGTTTTGTCCATGCAGAGGATGGAACTTGCATGACATGTTTTTTTTCTGGAAGCCCCAGCAAAGTAGTGCTGACAAAGAGAGGAACAAAGACACCCTCTACTCTTTTCCTTCTAATGTTATTTTATAATTGGATGCATCCAACATCTAAAAGCAGCTTTCACTATAATATAGGACTGTGCTCCAAAGAGATGCAAGCACAGCTAGATACCAGTTAGATACAATCTGAATACAAATAGATTATCCCTTATCCAGACATCCAAAATCCAGACTATTCCAAAATCTAAACATTCTGGTCCAAGAACTAAAAAAAAAAAAAAAAACCTTTCTGTAGTTTGAACGCTAGAAGATCTTGTGCTCTAGACATACCATCAGTTTTTTTGACAATTGACAAGATACACTGCATTGCCGACCTGGGGCTCACATCCCCCAATGGTCCTACTAATAAATCACCTTCCCCCAAACTCCCATGGTTCACCTGCAGACCATTCATGACATACTAGGTGAATATGTTTTGCCATAGGTCATTACAATATAAAACTATATAAATTAGGATGGATACATGGGCCGAATTAGCTGGTAAGCAGAATGAGTTACCATGCCAGTTGTTTTGAGAAAGTACTAGGTTTTGGTGCTGCCACAACAAAAAAGCAAGTGGTACCTGGGTGATGTGCCTCCTAGCCAGCACCACATTTTATTCAGGTCCTCCTCAATGGCAGTGCATCTGAAAATGAGGAGAAAGAAAACATTAACATTCCTGTGTGTTTAAATAGAAGTGTTTGGGAATATTCTCTATTTCCCAAGATCCATATATTACAGGCACTGATTAATTGACAGCTTGGGAGTAACGCCCCCGTCAAAGTCATAGATAGCATGGTTTGAAATTATAGAACAGCAATGGTGATGAATGCAGGGAGGACTCCATTAAACCATTTAAGTAAGCATCTCAACAAAGGTGGTCCAACTTTGGACAGTCAGGGTGTGTGTGTGACCCTTCCGTGGTCCCCAGCTGGACCGACCTGGAAGTAATTGGCGGGGATGTCATCATGCCACCACCAATTACGTCTGTGTTCTGAGCCGCCGAAGTCATTCAGCAGGCTGACAAAGGAGGTGTCAAAGGCAGGTGCAGGTGTGGCAGGGTTTTTTGACCTCCAAAGAAGAAGCTGGAATGGCAGAGCAGGGAGACCAAAAAGCTGCCAGCTTTGGGAGGGCTGCATGCCACCCGAGACCCTCCAGAATAGGCGTTGCGGGCCACATGATACATTCCGTGTGTTACATCACACTGTATACACTATACAGTGGGCGGCAGTGCGGACCTTTGAATATGCTTCATATATTGTTGTATAATGTAATCCTGAGTTATACTTCTTTATGAACTCATATAGAAACCAAAGCTGACTAGAGTGTACCATGGACAGAAAGTAGAAGAAACGGAAATGCAGTCTGTTCTTGGTGGATTTGACTCACCACAGATGACATGGATTTGCTCCATTTGCTCTTCAAAATGGAAGCAGCATTCTGAGGCTTCCACAGGCCTCCTTGGGCTTCAGAAGGCCTGTCAGAGAGCTCAGAAAGCCACTTTGGTGGTGCAAATCCAGATAAATTCTCAAGATTAGATAAGATCTATGCCGAACGGCACAGAGGTGGAATGGGGCAGGGGAGGGTGGGAAGGGGTGTAACAGAGTGAGGGTAGGCAGATTGGGCTCAGGAGGGAACAGGATCGGTGGCAGCTGTGTACGCCATACTGTATTTCCCTTCACAGGCCTGATCTCCCGACACGGATCCATGAGGATTTGCACCAGCTAGACCTGTAATGCAGGCTAGGGCAAAGAGATGAATGTCCCCTCACCTCAAGGAGACCTCCAGCCTTCCAACTTCCCCAGTAAAATGCAGTGTGGCCCATGCTGGGCCTGCTGCATCAGTGCAGGGTGGTGGTGGTGGATAGGACTGTGCTAATAATTTCCATACCATGTGATCAGTGAGAGAACAAACAGCGGAAGACTATCAGAGGTTGCCTGAAGACATGATATAGGGGAGTTTTCAGCATGTACAACAGACACAATAACTTGTTTTTCTTGTTTTTCCAAAGCAGGGCAGAAGAATAGGAGTGATGCACTGATATGGAGCATCATTTATTAATCCATTTGTTATGGGAAAAGAATGTGCTTCTTTGTTTCCAGAGGGGATTGTATTTCCAGATACAAATGCCTAGAGCTGGACTGTTTTTCAAGATGATGCCACACAAGCCAAAAAGTGTCTTCTGTTTACAAATGGGTTAATGAGTTGTGTAGCACAGTTCTGTATCATTACAGTACTTAAGCAGTGTAGCCACACATTTAAATCATGCACTGTTTATTTATTTGACATCCCAGAGCATTGATTCACTCTGCTGCCTGGCCTTTATTTAGTAGGCATGAAACACAGCTATTTGAGTGTCTTTCTTTTGTCAAAAAAAAAATTGTACTGGATGTATTGTTGTGGTGAGCTCCATTTAACACGGATGTGGCACAAACAAAGCTTTTCTATGTTAAAATGTACTTCCTTTCCCAAGAAGAAGGAAAGTTGACCAGGGACTTGCTAGTGATATATTCCTGGGCAAAAAAATATTCCTTCATAAAGCAAAAACTTCAGATATGCCAGCTGGATTCCAGTGGATAATGGTGTGTACAAATGCTAGATGTAATGGGAAGAGTGCTTGCCAAATTGCCGTGCTAATTAGTTACGGGTGAATGTTCCCTTTTTGACAGAATGGCATTTGGAGACTGGGAACTAACCAATAAGCCAAGTGTTGAAGAGAGAGATCAGAACACGGTTTCTGGGAAAAGAGGAGCTTTCACTTACTCCAGGCAACCAGCCTCAACTTCAGATGTTACTTTATAGCTAAACATCTGCGCCTTAAGACCAGTTCATACATTACAAGTTACCTCTGCATGCAGGTGCCACATGTGAGCAACCAATTATACAAGCAATGTGAGTGATTGTGACATTATTTGACACACTCCAGAGACTTCTCGCATTGTTATTTTGGATGGCTAGATGCAGTTCAGTTCAACCACACTCCCATGACAGAACCCTTATTTTCACATTGTTCTGGAAGCTGCCTAGGCATCTAATTTTGTGGTAATTTTTGATCATTGTTGCATGATGTGATCTGGAATTAAACAGATCTTCCCTCAAGGTAAACAAGGTAAGAAGCCTTTATGTAGAGAAAACTCAGTATCAGGTTGTGGAAAGCCCTGAGGCAAAGCCCTACACTGGGCCCTACCACTGTCACCACTAAGGGTTATGGAGTAGGCCCAGCTGGGTGTGCCCTCTGAAGAATGTGGGCCCATGACCAGTGCCTGACCTGGGTTCTGATGGAGATACTGAGAGAAAGACTTCTAGTAACAATAGTAATAATAAAGCTTAATACATTTGAATGTTCAAAGCACTTCAATATATTGCCCTCAAATCTCTTAACAGCAACATGTGGTCCGGGTGTGGCAGGTGAGGCAGATCTGCACCAGGGTTCTTTGAAAAGTGCTGCTACCGCTGCTGTGGTGGCTGTGATCCCGCAAACACAACCCATGGGCTCCAGCTGCTGGTTGTAAGGCAGTGGTTGTAAGTCTTCATGTGATCACAGCAGTGGCAGCACTTTTCAAAGAACTCCGGTGAGGTGGTTCAATTTCACCTGCCACACCGCACTGCACATTGTTGTCCTGCAATAGTCCATATTTTTGTCCCCTCAACACATGATGAGGGTGTGAGGACAGTAGCTTTTCTAAGGCCGTCTGTGGAGTTCATGGCTGAGGTACAATTCCATAGAATTGAAGCTACAAGACTCAGTTGTGGGTCTTGTGATTCAGGAATGTAGTGAGAAAAAAATTCTCCCCTCAGACATGGAAATCTTCCAATATCTCAGTGGTTTCCAAACCTTGGGTCAGGACCCACCACTGGGTCACAAACTAATTTCAGGGGGTCAGGAAGCACCAAGAGCAGCCATATTGAAATTATGGGAAGATGGGATTCTGGAATGGGGTTCTTTTGCTTGGGTCAAGGTTGTAAACAAGCGTTTTTCTTTCTGATTCACTTTGCTATTGGAAAATGGCTGAGAAATAACCCAACTTCTTGCTGCATTCTCAGGAAAGCAAAAGGTTCTGGCATCACAATGATTGCACTTCCAGTCATGACATCACTTCCAGTGGGTCCTGGACAGATTTGTATTCTAAAAAGTGGGTCCTGGTGCTAAATGATTTGAGAATCACTGTTCTAACAGAAGTATCCTATATCAAATTGCTAAGTAGGACTGAGTCCATGATTAAGAGCTCATCTGAAAGCATGTTGGCCACAAGATTCCTTTGAGCGAATCTCTGGCATTTTGTTCTTTGACGGTCCATGCTGCTGAGAACAACCAGGCATTGTCCATGTGTCTGGTCTGATACAGTGGTAAAAGGCAGGTCTTTCCATATTCAAAGGCTGACCCTGATTGAATCGCCATCCTCCTTCAATCTCTGACAGATCTGGCGTTCATCACTGCAGTCTGCCACCTCTTTCAACCAACGTTGCAGGATTACCTCAGACCCCAGTGAACTCATCAAGTGGTTTATCCTGTCTGAGGCTAATCTCATTATAGAAAATCTTGTTTGTTGGACATGCCGTCCATAGATTAATTGTTGATTCATTCTCTCCCTCTCCTTCCCAATGTAATCCTTTGAAGATTTACCATCCATCTAAGACAGGGCCTTAAGCTCCATTCCAGTTAAATATATTCTAAAGGTCCAAGAGATTGAGGAGAACAAAGACATCCACAGACATCTCTTAAGTGATGTTGAAATGGTCGTGAATTACTTGTGGGGCGTAGTTGTCAGATGTCCTGTGAAACAACATTTCATGCTATGTCTAAATATGATCTTTTCTCAGTGATGTCTCATTGAAAAAAAATGCTCAGAGCTGGGAATGCTCTTCATAGAATTGGAAGGACGACAGGCCTCATGTGACTTATGATGGAGGTGCTTAATTAAGTTCACTGAACATGCCAACATTTTATTGGTTTCCTAGCAAAACCCACATCATTCTGACAAAACTGTGTATATGTGAGGAGAGGGCTTGCCTAATGCAAAGGCTCCTGGGGAACCCCATTGCCTGCTGGGAAAGGGCAGGCCACACACTTGTGGGGGGAAGGCTGTACTGCTTTCCTTCCCTCCCACAGGAGTGAGTAATACAGCAAACATTCACTTATGAGAGAAAATGAAGGAGTACATTGGGGTGGGATACATCTGAGAAAACCTTTCAGGGATGATATTGTAGAGATCTTTGAAGGCAGATAGTCCCAGTTTATTCCTTTGCTTCTCCAGATGGGGCTGGGAAACACCACTCTCTCAACCCCTGGAGACCAGCTGTGGTCATGTTGATAAAACTGATCTAGACTGACAAATGGCACATCATATGCCTATGATGTCACACATCATATGATGTCAAACTGATTCACTGTGGCTCGAGCCATTAATAACCAAGCCAGCTTCTATCCACCGAGCCTCTCAGCACCAGCAAGTGATCTGCCACTTTTCCTGCCATTCTAGGTCATACTAAATTCAGTCCAGCGCTCCGCTGCCAACCACACGCTGGGCCTCTTGCACCCTGCCTCAGTCCTTCCCCAAACCACTCCAATGGCAAAGGTTCAGTGCCCTCTAGGGTTTTGTGCTGGCAAGAACAGCCTGCAGAACACTAGTGCAGCCACTATATTAGCTAGCTGCCCTAGAGCCATGGGTGGCCATTGTGCACATGCTTCTGATTTCTAAATAGTATGAGGGAGTTTGGGGGCCTCACTTCCCAATGCAGCCCGTTGTTTCCAACCTCCCCAACCCAATCACTACAAAACCTTGTTCAAAGCTGCAGTGTAATCAAAATGGTCCTGATTTGATGTATGTAAAGCTCAACACGTGCTCCAGAAAGCAGTCCTTTTAACCTAGTAAAAAGGATAAAAACAGAGGCTTGAACAGCTGGTAAAGTGAAACTGTTTTTGTCTCATAAGGCCAGGCGGGGGCTGAAAGAGTGTCATTTTAAAAAGTGAGTCCCAGTGCTAAAACGTTGGGAAACCACTGAGCAAAAGACTGACTCTGGTTAGGACAATCTCATGTTTTAAAAGGAGATTTATTCTTGCACCCAAGTGACATGAAAGACATTAGCAGGACCTCTATTAGAAATGCTCGAAGGTGCTCAGGACAGCTGTGTTGAAGGATGCATTCCCAGAGTCTGTTCAAAGGTTAAAACTGGCACTTTGATTTTGGCCCAGAAGCAAGTGATAGCAGGTGTGAACGTTTTATGAAAGAAAACATCTGTCCTGAATCTGTGGATGACAGAACAGAAGCTTCGGACTACCTGAAATTCCCAGGCTATCTTCAAAGGCCACATGGAGTAGAGTATAGTCAGCTGATCTGGAAGTTACTAAAGAATGAATGACAGCGGCCAAGTTTTCCAGTAGTGGCTAAACTAAGAAAAGGTATTCTGAACCAATGCTACTGCCATACTTGGATTTCCAAGAGCAACTCAGTTAAACCATGTACCGAACTCATCACAAGACTGTACTCTGCCCCCACATTTTCTTAAGAAATCCCACTTCAAGCTGAAAATATAAATATATGAATCATCTCAAATTATGCTACTGTGCATTTTAATTGAATTATTTCAAGTACAATGAAGACTAACTTTCCCAATGTAGAAAATGTTTATAAACTCAAAACACACACACACACACACACACACACACAGAGAGAGAGAGAGAGAGAGAGAGAGAGAGAGAGATTTCATGTTAGTTTCTGTTATAGATATAACATTTCTCAGTCTCATGGGATTACCTGTGAGTCTTACCTAAAATATAGATTTGGTATTTCTAGCACAGTCCATAAAAAAACTATATCAGACAAGCTAACTCTTCATAGCCAAGTTTCATGCTGCTTATCGACTGCACAGAAGTGTTAGAATTTCTGCCTGCTGATATTGTAAGTCGAAATGGTGAGCAACCTAGTTTCCTAATTTGCGGTTAACTTCATGGGAAATAGTGGGTTTTACAGATACAATGTAGAGACATTCCTAGGACCAAATTGCAAGTTACCATTAGGCCAGCATTAATTTGCATTAGAAATAATTACCATTTAATATGTAAAAAGTCACCTACTTCTGTCCAAGACTATAGTGCATAGGGATAAGGGGCATGATAACTACTTTTGTCTTGTGATTTTTTTCTGTTGAAAGTTGCCCCCTGAAAACAGGCACTTTTGACTTTCTTTACAGCAAAGGGGCACCTTGAGCTTCTTTCAATTAAGCCAAACTTAACATAATGGGCCGCTTGGCTCTGACTGCGGTGTGCAATGATGCTTCCTCAAAAACACCTTGCTTTAGCCTGGCTAGAAGATGACGGGCTGATGTTGATGTGCTAGAGCAGTGTTATTCAGACTGTGGGTCGTGACCCACTTGGTGGGTCATGACCTGGTTCAGGTGGGTCACGAAAAACTGGGAACAGCCATCTTGGAAACTGCAGACCTTACTCTTGCTATATTCCTTTTGTTAGTGTTAACAATTTGAATTTTCAAGGGAGGATTTTTTTTTAAAAAAATTGTTTTTAGTTCACCATTTTTGCATAATACTTTGTCCTCATCTTGCTTTCTGTCAGGGATGTTTCATGGTTGTACAATTGCTGCAGTCCAAGAATGCCAATTTGCATTTCAGGAGTGTCATTTGATTATATTACAATGACAGCACTTCTTGATTGATGATGTCATTTCCTGCCACAACGTCACTTCCAGTTTAATGACATCACTTTCAGTGGGTCCCAACATGAGTGCCATTCTAAAAAGTGGGTCCCAATCTAAAAAGTTTGAATACCACTGTGCTAGAGTAACATGCAGTTTCCAGGACAACTTTCCCTGTCCAACTAGGAAACTTAAATATCTTTACTTTTACCCATTGTGACCCATCTTTTCCCCAGGGTACTCTTTCCCCATCTTTGTATGCATGCTTGCTATTGAACTCTCATGCATTCCAAAATACACTGGAAAATATTCCCCAGGAGCACTTTCAGTTCAATTGAACCACCAGATGGACCATCACAGTGAGCCTATATGAAATGAGAATGCACCCTAGAACATGCCCCCCAACTCCCTTGCAGCTGCATACTTCAGGGGAAAATACCAAAGGACAAGCTGTCCTGCCATTATTGATCTGCTTGTTAAGGAACCCTTTATAACATTCTTAGGAACCCCAAAGACAAGGCTTGAAAAGCACTGACTTACCCCACAGGTTCTCATTAGGAACTGCAAAGGGATGGTACATACTATACAGCCTGCTTTTAGATATCTATAGCTCTGACTGCAGGTAGATCATCACGTACATGTTGATCACAGATTCAACTGTATCTGAATCCTGCTGAAAGCAACAAGTTTGCTCTTGGGTAGCGCTATTTGAATCCCACCAGGATTACTACAGCAGGAACACTTGGGAAATGGGGCTGTTGAAATGACCAAATGGACAATGGAGTGCATTCTAGAACCAATACCCTACTATTATCCCTTCCTCATTATTCTCAGATAATCTGATCAAATTCCATGGTTTTCAGTACCACATATAAGCTGATAGCATCCAGTCATACTTCAACCCTTGTGTCTAGACCTGCATATCCGATTTTGTCACCAACTTGGTGACAAAATCTCTTGGTCATCCCAAATTCAATATGCCCAAAACTGAACAGCTCATCTTCCTTCCATATCTTCTATCATTAACTGCCCCTTCATTGCCCCTTATTTCATCCTGTGGGGAGTAGATAGGTTTTACAATTACTGGCTTTCCCCTATTTTTCCTTCCTTTCCAGCAAAACGGCAGCAAACAGGAACCTTTCATTTACATTATACAGAATTGCTGTAATGGAAGTTATATGTGAATAGGTATATGTGAATCTATTCTAAGATTCTCTAATCTCTAATACTCTAGAATCCAGCAAGAGTATTACTAGATACTAGAGAATACACTAGTATCCAGCAGTATACTTCATAAAGTGCTGTGTGACTCTTGCTATCATTTCAGCTCCAGCAAATTGCAGAAAAGCAATGCCTCAGCACTGGACTCTGATGTAGAATCAGTGCTGGTCTTGGTGGCTCACATTTTTTCACTTCCCCTGGGGCTGGTCCTTCCTGAAAGTCAATCTGCAGGAAGTACTTTAGTACTTCAACCAGTCTTGCCAATCTGCTGCACCTTTTGGGGGGACTGCTTGCCCAGCTCTCCCTTCCAGTTATCACAACTGCACTGATGCATCTGTGGCATGGGGTTAGGCTGCATGAATCCAAAACTCTTCCTTGGCTCCTAGCATGATGCCCTTATCTAATCCCTTTTCATGAGCCCAAGGCTTTCTGTGATTAACTCTAAATGTTCTTATTGGCAGCTTCTCCATGTCTGGAGAAATCCATACACCTCTGCCCTTGTCAGAAGCCCAGGCTGAAACTCTCCCACATTATTTACTGGCATGTAAACTTTACCTGAAACTCAGGGAGAAAAAACACCCTGGTGTTTAAAAATGGCTTGTATCATCGACCAGCTATTTTAGATAAGGCGGATGATTTTCTCCTAGGGAGTAAAGGTAGCTGACATGGCAAAAGAAATGTCAAGGGAAGCCTGTATTCTATTCCACTAAGAGAAAAAGTGAGCATGACATTGTTCTGACTACTTTGTCTCTCTCCTTCTCGAAGACCATTGCAACAGACATTGTTCCTATTTCAAATTCATTTACTTTTTTCAGAGCAAAAATTGCATGCCTGTATATTCATATAGCAAGAATCTCTGCACAAATTATGTTTTATCATTAGGATCCTTTACCGGCTGCTGTATTCACTCTTGGATAGCTACATGTCTACCTGCAAGCAACTGTTAGGGAAAACCTGCCTGAATCCTGCCAGGGTGGGCAGGCAGGTTACATGCGTGCCATGGTCAGGCAAGCAGGTACTCCAAGCCAAAGACCAGAAGTCAGGCAGTGCAAACGAAGAACACTCATTTCTTGTCCAGTCTAAGGAAAAGCAATAGATGTGGAAGATGGTGGCAGTGGGATTGCCTTCTGTGTCACATGACTTCCCAGGCCAGGAGAAAACTGGGCTCTGATGTGAATGTTGCAGCAGGAGTAGCCTGCAGTTCTGTCCAGTGATATCGGGCCTAGGAAGGCACTTGGGATTTGGCGTGTGTCTCTGCCGCCAATCCCACCCCCTCCCAGACCGGATCCAACCATCCCTGCTGTGTCTTCTTTCTGCTCTCCGCCTCCCCAGTCCTTCCCCTGCCTTCCCTTGTTCCATCCCTTGCAGTGGGCTTACCTGCTCTGGTGGGCCTTCATTGCAGAAGGTTTTGGTTTTCTCATTGGTGCGCTGGTTCCCTGCACTGCCGCAAAGCTCTTTACAGTACTTTTGCAGCAGCCCGTGCCAATGAAATGTGCATTCCACCATACGGCCTTTCAGTGGATTGGGCCATAAATGTCTTTTCTGAAAAATGATTGTTTTGATCTGTGAGTTAGCCAGATGAGACTTTGTTTGCTAGGAGTTCCACAGGAAGGGTGTGACCAAATTGAAGACCTTTCTGCTACCTGGCTCATCTCAGACAATGGCAGTACTCATAAAAATGTCCCCCTCTGCACACTGTTCCAAATACAACAAAGGGACTCTCCATGGCTTGGTCAGGCTTGGTCAGGGGTTCTTGTGCTGAAGCCCAAAACGAACAAGATTTTGTGTAGATTGTTTCTAAGAAGGCTTCTGTTTTCAGCTGCAACTATTTGGGGTTGGTCCTCTGTCATTTCCCAACTTACTAAGGAATGCAAGGATCTCCCCAGACTTAAGGAAGGTGTTGCAATAATCCATGGAAGGATGTGGGAGAAAGCACATTTGCATGTGGGTACACTCAACCCAGATTTGGAGATCACTTGTACAAAAGAAACTGAGATGCATGGTAATTTGAGGCAGGCTCAGTGAGGTTTCCTATGACTTTCTGTATGCACACTGACAGCTGCACTCTATCTTTGCTTATTAGCTGTTGCAGCTAAGTGGGTGATTCTCCATAAATATGAGAGCTAGCATTGTGAAGAACCATAACGATGACATTTTAATTAGCAGCACATTTCTGGATCTCCTCTCTTGGTAGAAAGGGAAAGTGGTGGGAACTAACATGGGAAAAATAGAGTGAAAGTGGATGTAGATTATTATTATTTTTTGGCTGTGCTATGTAAGGAGTGCTATGTATGGAACATTTTTGAACATTTGACACCAGAGTCTGTGATACTGCCAGCCTTCATATCTTTGAAGAGGATATAATGTCGGCAATTGTCAAACACACACACACACACACACACACACACACACACACACACACACACAGAAGAAGAAGAAGAAAACCAAAGCTGCCTTCTGGACTTGTTTTACTATTGCTGCAAGTTTTTCTGCAAACATCACCAATTCATAAAAATCCTGGACATTCATAATGGAAAAGCACAACATTAGCAGGAAGAAAAATGCATAGGATATTTTCGTAAGGTTTGATGTCACGTGAGCAGTTCAAAATGTGACTGTTGCATGCACACTTGCCTTTCGATTGATGGGTGTGTCTGGCTTGCAATGTGCTGGCTCAGAGCAGGTGTTCAATGGAAATTTCAGCAGACCAAGCTCTTGTGAATCTACCTCAATTAATGTGCAAAATGTGAATCTTTACAAGACTGAATGCAGAAACCACAGGCACCCATTTGGGTAGCTTTCATAACTGGGTTACCTGAGCCATACTAGAGTTATCTGAGCTATTTATGTGAGGTTTCAGGAAAACACGTTTGAGAGATGGTTGTTGGGGTTTTTTTCTTTCTTTGCCTCATTAGTAGAGGTGGGTGAAAACAGTTTCATTTTTTCAGCATTTTCCAAAGTTAGAAGTGCAGAATGTGGTTATTTATTTATTTATTTATTTATTTATTTATTTATTTATTTATTTATTTATTTATTTATTTGAAGAATGCATACCCTGCCTTTCCCATGCTGAAGCAAATTCCAAAGCATTGCATCCCAGCCATGGCTCCGGCTGAAGGCTCTTTTGATCAGAAGAAGAAGTAAACCAAGTTTAAGGCTGACTTACACACAAAAACAGAACTTTATTCAGAAGCATTGTGGGTTAAACTATTAGGTCCAAGGAGTGATGTAACAGTGGGTGGGTGTTATCGCCCCCCCCAGATCAAAAACCTGAAAGGGACCTTGAGATGAGGAAACTAATTAGGGAGGCATCAAAGAGGGGCCGGATTGTGGTCATGGGGGATTTTAATTATCCCCATATTGACTGGGTCAATTCGTGTTCCAGTCAAGAAAGGGAGACAGGGTTTCTTGACATGCTAAATGATTGTGCCTTGGAGCAACTTGTCACGGAGCCCACCAGAGGACAAGCAACTCTGGATATAATGCTGTGTAACACCCAGGACCTGGTTAGGGATGTCAGTGTTACTGAGCCATTAGGGAACAGTGACCATGCTGCGATCTGTTTCGCCGTGCATGTTGGGGGTAGTGTGCCAAATAAATCTGATACAAAAACCCTTGACTTCCAAAGGGCAGACTTCCCACAAATAAGGAAACTAGTTAGGATTAAGTTAAAAGGGAAGGTGAAAAAATCCAAAAGCTCGAGAAAGCAGGGAGGTTGTTTAAAATAACAGTAGTAGAAGCCCAGGGAATTGTGTCCCACAAAGAAAGAAGGGCTCAGCTAAATGTAAGAGGGTGCTAGCATGGGTAACGGGCAAAGTTAGAGAGGCTGTAAAGGGCAAGGAAGCTTCCTTCCGTAAGTGGAAGTCTTGCCCAAATGAAGAAAATAAAAAGGACCATAAACTCTGGCAAAAGACATGTAAGAAGGTGTTTTGGAAGGCCAAGAAAGACTTTGAGGAATGCACGGCTAGCAACATAAAGAGGAATAATAAAAGCTTTTAAAAATATATTAAGAGTAGGAAACCTGCCAGAGAGGTAGTTGGCCCGCTGGATGGTGAGGAGGGGAAAGGGGAGATAAAAGGGGATTTAGAGATTGCAAAGAAATTAAATGAATTCTTTGCATCTGTCTTCATGACAGAAGACCTTGGGCAGTTACCCCTGCCTGAACTAGGGACCCTTTTGACTAGGGAACTAAGTCAGATAGAAGTTAAAAGAGAGGATGTGTTAGATTTAATTGATAAATTAAAGATAAATAAGTTACCAGGCCATGGCATTCATTCAAGAGTTATTAAGGAGCTAAAGAATGAAGTTGATGATCTCTTGACTATAATAAGCAACTTGTCCCTTAAAACTGCCATGGTACCAGAGGACTGGAGGATAGCAAATGTCACACCAATCTTTAAAAAAGGTAGGGGGGCAGGAAACTATAGGCTGGTCAGCCTCACGTCCATTCCAGGTAAGATGGTGGAAAGTCTCATCAAAGACAAAATCCTAAAACATAAAGAAGACCAAACCTTGCTGGGGGAGAATCAGCATGGCTTCTGTAAGGGTAAGTCTTGCCTCACAAACCTTTTGGAATTCTTCGAAAAGGTCAACAGGCATGTGGATGTTGGTGAACCAGTAGATATTATATATTTGGATTTTCAGAAAGCATTTGACACAGTCCCTCACCAAAGGCTGCTGAAAAAACTTCACAGTCAGGGAATAAGAGGTCAGGTCCTCTTATGGATTGAGAATTGGTTGAGGACCAGGAAACAGAGAGTGGGGATTAATGGAAATTTTTACAATGGAGAGAGGTGAACAGCGGTGTGCTCTACGGATCCGCCATGGGACCAGTGCTTTTTAACTTATTCATAAATGACCTGGAGACAGGCATAAGCAGTGAGGTGGCCAAATTTGCAGATGACACTAAATTTTTCTGGGTGGTGAAAACTAGAAAGGATTGTGAAAGCTCCAGAAGGATCTCTCACAACTAGGAGAATGGGCAATAAAATGGCAGATGTGTTTCAATGTAAATAAGTGCAAAGTAATGCATATTGGGGCAACAAATCAAAAATTCACATATAGGTTAATGGGTTCTGAGCTACCAGTGACAGACCAGGAGAGAGATCTTGGGGTGCTGGTGGACAGCTCGATGAAAATGTTGGCCCAGTGTGCAGTGGCAGTGAATAAGGCAAATTCCATGCTAGGGGTAATTAGAAAGGGGATTGAGAATAAAACAGCCAATATTGTATTGCCATTGTACAAGGCAACGGTAAGGCCACACCTAGAGTATTGCGTACAGTTTTGGTCTCCACATCTCAAAAAGGACATAGTGGAATTAGAAAAGAAGAGAGCAACCAAAATGATTACTGGGCTGGGGCACCTCCCTTACGAAGAAAGGTTACAGCGTTTGGGGCTCTTCAGTCTAGAAAGAAGGCCCCTGGGGGGG
>JAJKFI010000065.1:7803994-7857779 GCA_029204185.1 Lerista edwardsae | reverse complement strand
GGGGGGGGGCAACTGAGATAGTAAGCTGCAGAAGCAAAATCCTGCATCATTCTACTTTAATAGTGCAGTTTTAATCCTTCACCTGTGAGAAACATCCTGCCTATAATAAATCAGCAAATAAGGAAGGCCTGCACTAACCCTTCTTTCCAGCTGGCTTGCTACACATACCACAAAGGTGAAGATTGAATGCTGAAGCATTGTAAAACATGACTCCTCACCCGAAGCTGCACAATTAAGCATTCCACCAGCTCACTCTAGGTAAGATGGAGATGAGGTACTTGGAAAAGGAAAGAGAAGGAAAACCAGCAGTAGGGACCCTTGGGGGTAATGGAAGGGATTAGCTATCATTCAGCATTATAGCTGCAGTGATGAGCTCATATATAGGCAGCTTTCCAGTGTGATCAGCTCCCTGGCTTTCAAGATGCCACCTAATCATAACCTGAACCATCCATCTCCAAACTTAATCTTCGTCTCAGCACTCTTCTTTCATGGCAGCCTCTTCTTTCTGGCTCTCCCGGGTACCACTATCTTGGATTGCATGAGATCTCATGAGAATTGCACGAGATCTTGCATGATCCAATACAGTGCCACCTGAGAGCTGGGAATGTCCCGCAATGCCCTTTAGTTTGCCATAGTGCCCTCAGGTGCTACGGCCCACAGTTTGGTAACCACTGACCTAAAGTAAACCATAGATGCCAAGACAAACCCAACTTTCACTGTATGTTTGGGCTCCTAACCAGGGTTAACAAACCATGAATACTAGTAGCCCCACTTAAATGCCTAGTGTGTGCAGAAAAATACAATATTTTGACCTATTTTTGTTCCTTTGGACCTAGAGACAGAATAGTCTATTAGCTACTCTTCTCACAGCCCAATCCTATCCAGGACCCTGCTGTTGGTGGGAGGGATTTATGACCATGGAAGCGGCTTCTGTTCTTGCAAAATGGCTGCCAGCAGAGCATGCAGCACTGCATCTGTGGCTATTTTGGGAGAGGTGCCACAAGAGATGGGAGCACTTCGCATTACTAGTTCCTGTTGTGCCTGTTGGACCAGGTAAGTCAGTGGCAGGGGCTCCTACAACTATACAGAGCCAAGGAGACCCATTGTGGAGCAAGAGGCTTATGGAGGGGAAACAGGAAATAATTCCCCTTTCTCTTCCAAAGGCCCTTCCCAATCCCCTGATGGATACAACATATTATTATTATTATTATTATTTATTGAATATGTACCCCGCCTATTGCCCGAAGGCACTCAAGGCGGCATTACAACAGTATAAAATATAAAAACTTAACATTAAAAACAATTTAAAACAATAATAAAGTACAATAAAACAAAACTAAAACAACAGAATTTAAAACAGGCCATGTGGATCATAAAATATAAAAGTATAACCAGCCAGCCAGCCAACCTGTCAACAGTTAAAAGCTTTTTGAAATAAAAAGGTCTTCAGCCCCCGCCGGAAAGTTAATAAAGAGGGGGCAGTTCTCAGTTCGAAGGGGAGGGTGTTCCAAAGTTGGGGGGCCACCACCGAAAAGGCCCTCTTCCTGGCCACCGCCCCTCTCACTTCTCCTGGTGGTGGCACAGTCAGAAGGGCCCCCCCCCAGATGATCTAAGAGTACGGGTAGGATTATATGGAAGGAGGCGGTCCCTCAAATACCCTGGGCCCGAGCCGTAAAGGGCTTTAAAGGTCAAAACCAGCACCTTGAATTGGGCCCGGAACAGAACCGGCAGCCAGTGCAGTCGCCGGAGCAACGGCTCGACAGAGTCAAACCGACGTGCCCCAGCAACCACCCGAGCAGCCGCGTTCTGCACTAACGGTAATTTCCGGACCGTCTTCAAAGGCAGCCCCATGTAGAGCGCATTGCAATAATCTAATCTAGATGTCACTAGGGCATGGGTCACTGTGGCCAGGTCCGCACAGCTCAGGTACGGCCGCAGCTGGCGAATCAGCCGAAGCTGAGCAAAGGCTCCCCTGGCCACCGCTGCCACCTGGGACTCCAGGTGTAGCTGTGGATCCAGGAGAACCCCCAAGCTGTGAACCTGCTCCTTCAGAGGAAGTGCAACCCCATTCAGAGCAGGACAATAGTTCAATACCCGAGCTGTGGATTTCCGAACCAAAAGCACCTCTGTCTTATCTGGATTTAATTTCAGCTTGTTCGCCCACATCCAGCCCCCAACCACCTCCAGACAGCGATCCAGAACTTCAACCGCCTCCTCAGAATCAGGGGGAAAGGAGAGATAAAGTTGGGTGTCATCAGCATATTGATGGCACCCCACTCCAAACCCCCGGATGACCTCTCCCAGCGGTTTCATGTAGATGTTAAACAGCATGGGGGATAAGATGGAACCTTGCGGCACCCCAAACCTAAGAGGTTGGGGTGCCGAACAAGCATCCCCCAGCACCACCTTCTGGGATCTGTCAGCCAGGAAGGAGTGGAACCACTTCAAAACAGTGCCCCCAAGCCCCAACCCGGCCAGCCGACCCAGAAGGACACCATGGTCGATGGTGTCGAAAGCCGCTGAGAGGTCCAGCAGGACTAACAGGGTTGCACTTCCCCCGTCCATCCCCCGGCGAAGGTCATCCACCAAGGCGACCAAGGCAGTCTCCGTCCCGAACCCCGGCCTGAAGCCAGATTGGAATGGGTCCAGATAATCCGTTTCCTCCAGTACCCTCTGAAGCTGGGACGCTGCCACCCGCTCAATCACCTTGCCCAGAAATGGGATATTCGAGACTGGCCGGAAGTTGTTTAAATTTGTGGGATCCAGGGAGGGCTTCTTCAGGAGGGGGCGAACCATCGCCTGCTTCAAAGTAGGCAGGAGCACCCCCTCACTCAGAGATGAATTCACCACCCTCCCTGTCCACTCGGCCAGCCCTCCCCGGGCAGCTCTAATCAGCCATGCCGGGCAAGGGTCGAGCGGCCAAGCAGCAGGTCTCACACTCCAGAGGATCCTGTCCACATCCTCAGGCTCTACAAGCTGAAAAGAATCCCAAATGGTAGGATAGACAGGTTCCCCGGGGACATCACTAGATATGCCCACAGCAGCGTCCAGGTCATGCCGAATCTGATCGACCTTTTCTGCAAAATGTTTTGCGAACTCGTCACAGCGAGCCTCCGTGTGCTCCTCCCCACCAGTAGGGGGGGCGAGATGTAACAGACTACGGACCACACGGAAGAGCTCAGCCGGACAGTTCTCTGCAGATGCAATGGTGGCAGAGAAGTATGCCCTCTTAGCTGCCACCACTGCCCTAGAATAAGCTTTTAACTGGGCTCTAGCCCATGTCCGGTCAGATTTAGCACGAGTTTTTCGCCACCGACGCTCTAGTCGTCTGCCCTGCCGCTTCATCATTCGCAGCTCCTCAGAGAACCAAGGAGCTGCCCTGATTCTGCGACTGGGCAGAGGACGCTCAGGAGCGATCTCATCCAGGGCCCTGGCCATCTCCATATTCAAGAGGTCGACCAGGGCACCAGGTGGATCTCCAACTCTGGCAACAGGAAAATCCCCCAGAGCCCTCAGGAATCCATTCGGATCCATCAGCCTCCGAGGGCGGATCATAAAGTGTGATCCCCCGCCATTGCAGAGGTAAGGAGCTGCAACAAGCCTAAATCCCACCAGACAGTGATCTGTCCATGACAAAGGAGTGATCTTAATCTCCTCCACCTCCAGATCACCATCAACCTGCCCCACAGTAAACACCAGGTCCAGCGTGTGTCCCGCATCATGCGTCGGAGCAGATATTCTTTGAGACAGACCCATGGTTGCCATGGAGGCCATGAAATCCTGAGCCGCAGCTGTTCCCGGGGCCTTGGCATGGATATTAAAGTCCCCCAACACCAATAGGCGGGGGGACTCCAACACCACACTCGAGACCAACTCCGTCAGCTCAGGCAGGGAGACTGTTGGGCAGCAAGGCAAGCGGTACACCAACAGAATCCCTGTTCTGTCTCGCCCCTCCAACACAACACGAAGGCACTCAAACCCGGTGGACTGCTGAACAGGGTATCTGGTGAGACGGATGGAATCCCGGTAGACCATTGCAACCCCGCCTCCCCGCCCCTGTAATCGTGGCTGCTGAAGTACCTGGAAACCCGGTGGACAAATCTGGGAAAGATTAACCCCTCCCAGCTCATCCAGCCAGGTCTCCGTGATACATACCAGGTCGGCTTTCTCCTCCAAGATTAAATCATGGATTAGAGAGATCTTATTATTCACCGACCTGGCATTCAGAAGCAGCAGCTTCAGATTCAGGGGACTGTTGCCAGGATTTCCAAGAGTCCGAGGGATGAGGGGAGGGCCAGAAAGAGGGACAGTCTGTCTATGACTGACCCTCCTTCTCCTGTAATGTCCGGCCCAACCCCCACCGCCATATCTTCCGTAACCCGTAACTCTGCTGATGGTGGTCCCCCTCCCCTCCCCTGAGCCCCCTCGAGACGTCAAACACATAATTCCAGCGGGAGCGACCTGCAAGCCAACCACCACAGCACAAATACAAAAACTAAAACACAGACATGCGCACACACACACACTCCCCACTAACAACCAGTGCAGCAGCCCTCACCCCCCTCACACTGAGGCTTGGGCTGCTGCAGGCCTCTGCCTCTCTCTCACCGAGGCAAAGGCCTCACTCCGTCCCTCCCTGCCCCCCTCTCAGAAAGGCAGGGATACCGTTCACTCTCCTGGCCAGACTCTCACTCTGGCCAGGAAGTCACAATCACACTATCACTCACTCAGTTAAAAGGCTGGTGTTGGCTTGTTGACAGGCGGCTAAACTCTAAAAAATAAAGGCATGGCTGGAGCTAGATGATCCACGGAGAAGATGAACAAGATGATGGAGAGGCGGCGGCAGCAGCAGCAGCAGCAGGTGTTCCGGGCTCCAGGCTCCGCTCCACTGGTGAAGAGCCACGGGCAAAGAGCCCTTTGGCTCTTGCCCTTCGGCTCTTGCCCTTCGGCTCGCGCCTCTGGCAAGCCAAAGGCCTTAAGCTGGTGACTGACCTGCAAAGAGACAGAGCCAAATGGTGCCTGAGCTTGCCGTCCGGCCCTGGCACAGGTGTCTCAATTAGTGGCTCCTCTCCACCCACACAGCCCAACAGCCTTGATCTTAAAGGGGGCCCTGGCAAGCCAAAGGCCTTAAGCTGGTGACTGACCTGCAAAGAGACAGAGCCAAATGGTGCCTGAGCTTGCCGTCCGGCCCTGGCACAGGTGTCTCAATTAGTGGCTCCAACAACATGCATGTTTTTGGCAAGGGCTGCATCAGCAGGGAGGGAAAAAGGATAGGGCTGGGCTTTCACATGTGTATTTTATTTTTGTCTATTGTTAGCTCAAGGCGCTCTATTTAAAAACCTTGCCTTTGGCTACTGAATCTCTCTTCAGTGACTAAAGAAACACTAACAGAGCAATCCTAATTTGGAGTTAGGCTGGCACAGTTTGGCCAGCAAAATTTGGCTGGCACCAGGGCCACCATAAAGCACATTTGGACCCTCTTGGAGTCAGGAAGGATGGCGGTTGTCTGTGTGCTGGACTCTTTGACTCCAAGAGTGGTCAAAACATGCTTTCTGGTGTCCCTTGAGCTTTGTATAAATTGCTGGCCAAACTTTGCTGGCCAAACTGTGCCAGCCTAACTCCAGGTTACGATTGCTCCCGAAGTCACAATTTGAGTTGTGGGAAGGGAAGAAAAAAAAACCAGTCTGAATTTAACTGAATTTGTAAAGTTAGAACTATGTGGCTCTTTTTCTAGGAAATTACAAGTTATTTGAGATTTCTTTGTCTTTGGTGATTCTATTGGAATCTTGCTTATAAAGAGGAAGACTTTTTTGTATGCTTGCACTGCTGAATTAGTGCAACCACATTTCATCCTGACAATAAGGTACAGAGGAGATGGAGGAGGAGGTGGCAGCCGTGGTGGAAGGTGGGCGGACAGGAGGGGTGCCGTGGGAATCAGCCCAGCAACAGTCAAAAGCTTCCTAATAATTTGGCTTAAGCCAACCTCTTTGCAATAATGCTTCAACCACTCTCCAGCCCAGTTAATTTTTCTTAAAACACACACACACACACACACACACACACACACACACACACACACACACCTCACTAGACATGCATTATGCAGCAAAATAGGGGGAGGGAAGTGGGTGGGAGTGGAAAATCAGCAAGCTTTTAGCCTGGGAGATTAAGGAGAAGGCAGCCTGCAGGCTGGTAGTTTCAATTAACACCCTATATGTTTTCACAACCCATAGCCTGTCTAAAATTAATGGAACTTTTTCTTCCATACTGCATCAATTTATACAAGTCAATCCTGAATTGCAGGGAAAAGAGAACTACCCTTCTAAGGATAAAGAAGGAAAAGACCGTACTTCTTTAAGGGGCCAAAACACACACACACAAACCCACTCACAATAATGAGCAAACATTTTCACTCTGCAAGCACATTGGGCCATCTAATCCCTACGACTGTATTCCTGATTTTTATGTACTTTTTTTTTAACCTCTAGCTAATTATCCTCTCTGAATCAGAGACTGCATAACCACAGAAGTTGATTATCCTTTTCTCAGATATCATTTCTTTCCCTAATGTCCTGAAACTTAATGCTGGTTACTGTTCTTTCCCTACCCTATGGAGAAGAGAGTGTATTGACCAATATTTTCTGCTCCGTTCCGATTATAATTGCAAAGGCACCTACATTGAGATTAAACCCCCTACTTCCAGCATCTCATGTGCCGCAATCAGAGCAGGTTATTAAAATAGGCTCTACTAATCTCTAAAGACTCTTTAATCTTACCTTCTGTGTTTTTACACCCAAACCTCCCTCCTTGTAGTCCTCTCAGAGACAGAAAGAGGAGGGAAGCATTAATTGAATAGAGCAGGAGGTCGATTCACTGGAGTCTGTTGGACCCGAACAAAAGTGTACCTGAGGTATTATAAAGCACTTGTTTAGAATTGTAACCAAATGTTGAGTTTCTCTCCCTCCCTCCCTCCTCCCAATTACTTGCCTTAAGCAGAAAGTGCTCTCACTCTTTCCACAAGAGTTTCTATAATCAACTCCCCAATAACACAACTGGGAGAGGACAAGAAGTCATCAACAATCTTCAAGGGTAAGATAAGCGGCGGCACATCTCGTTTCATGAAAATATTAGCACAGAGACACAAATGAGCTCAGGCCGCTGTATGCTAGGGCAAATAGGGAAGATGTTGAGAATATAGCAGGCTGCCTCTGCCACAATGTTTTAGAGTCAGACTCCCTTGGTGGAAAGCCAAGCCGCACCAACAGCGAGCTTGCCCAATTTTCTCTCTTTAGATTTCTTCACCTGCATTCTAACGTTCAAATGCCCTCCTTCTTCAAACTGAGAAAAAAGGTAGCTCCTGCATATTAACAACTACCATATTGGGGAGGTAGGTAACCTAGAATCTTTCTGCTGAGAAGCTAGTTTTCTGTGTGCAGGAAAAGAGGCAGAGTGATTGAGCAAGGCCAGCATTACAGTTCAGCCAACTGAATGCTCAGGGCCAGCCAAGGGACAACCCGAGGTCCTGGTGGGAAAAAAAATGATGGCAGTCAACAACTTGGCTACCAACAGGTCTCCTAGATGCTGTTGGCACCACCAGGTCACCACTAAGGTAAGTTGTGCCTATGCCTTTGTGTTTGTGCATGCGTGTGTGGGCTTACCTTAGCAGCAGCAGTTCAGAGCACTCTTTAGCAGATTTGATGGCAGCTACACTCTTCTTTTATCTATAGGCCAGTGCCCCTGCCGCCTCCTTTATATCCTGAGACATTGGTAGGGGATTGTACAATTTTTTTTTTTAAAAGAGGCCTACCTAGAGCAATTGATCGTGCAGTTCACCCCACCCTCTGCCACCGTTATGGGAGGTCCTCAAGTGCACATGGCCAACAGCCACCGTGAACCTGGCCCTGGAGCTTGCGGTATGTGTAAGCGTGCATACGTATTCAGATTTTCCTCGTTCTACCTGCAGTCTGACACAGCACAATCTAGCACCACACAATCCTACTGTGTGTGTCATCTCAAAGAATAGCGTGTAGCGTGCAGTTAATTCCCCTTATCGCTGAATAATCAGAACCAGGAACATCTGTGATTTGGGGGCAAACACCAGCCTGATTATAGGTGTGATTTCCAATACATCAGATATTTACTACCAATTAGGGCTTTGAGAAAAGGGATCAGGGCTAGTCAGCACAATGGGTAAGAGTTACAAGGGACCAGCAGCTGCCATGTTAGGAATGGGAAAGAGAAAGGAGGGAGACACAATGAGAAGGAGATTTCTTTCCCCAAGGCGTGGCTAAGGCATCTGGGGTCAAAGCAAATTTTGTGTCGTCGTCGTCGTCCCCCCCCCAAATAAAAATTAAATAAATAAATCATGTTTTCTGGTGAATTGGCCATAACGCTTGATATAGATATTCCAACGTGGTTTTTTAAATTGCATTCTGCATTAAATTACATTTTCAATGTCATATAACATGTTGGTATTATTCATACTTAACTGTTTTCAGTTTTGACCACTAGTGTCAAGCTCAGCTTGTTGTCCCCCTAAAACCTGTTGCCAAGTGCAATTGCCCCCCCCGCACTCCCCTCCAAGTTACATCACTGTCTCAAGGCTTCATTTTTTGGAATATGTACATGGAGGATGCATATAACAGAACAGCTGGCACTTTAGCCTCCGAATGGCTGGCTCCACTTCATAGTTCATATGGTCTTTTTCATAACTTTCCTTCCTTACTTCGGCAGTCCTTGTACTTCCCCTCTCCACTGTTACTAAAATGTTCTTTTGACTACAAAATGGCTTTCTTCCTATTTCTACTTTGCGCTTGCATCCACAGGTGACACGATCCAGGCAAAAAGTTGTTAGCGCCCCTTTCCTGCATGCGTGTGATGATTTGTTTGTCATGCATGATTAACACAAATACAGTTTGATGCATGTTCTATTACTTCCTTTCCCATTAGAGCTTCCAAGCATCACAGCCCAATCCTAACATTCCAGCACCAATGCAACCACAATGCCGCTCCAAGGTAAGGGGGGGGGAAATGCTCCCTTACCTGGAGGCGGCTTTGGGGACTGCCCACCAACTGCAGGATGCAGTGCACACTCCATTGGCATGGCTGCATCAGTGCTGGAAAGTTAGGATTGGGATCTCAGTGAAATGAATGCATTTCTGTTCATCAGATGTCATGGCATGCATGCATGCAGGTACATGTGATTTCCAGGATGGAAGCAATGGCCCAGTTGAAATTGGGAGATCACTCATGTTCGTAAGCTGAATTACACTCATTTAAGTGGCCTTCACCTAAACACCTTCACCTGAGAGTAAGCTCCATTGAACATGATGGGACTTGCTTTTGCGTACATACACACAGGATTGCATGGTTAGTAACCAGCTGTTCACAAGTAGACTGGGGGGGGGGAAATCCAAGCATTGATGAGCTCCATCATGCCTATATGAGCTCAATCATTCCAAACAGCTGCAGCACGTAAATGCAACGCTTAGGCTATTTAGCAACCATATTAAAAGATTATGAGGTTGCTGGCATCAGATACCATGTGTCTTATCTTGTGGGTTTTGACTTTAGGAAACAACCTCCTTGCTGAAGGAACCAAAGTAGTTGGCTGATGCCACCCGAACACATTAAGCAACTTGGGCTTTTCATCTCTTTGTTTCTTTTCATTTGTCAGGACAGCGAGAATGACTCCATCGGTTAGTTTGCTTACTACGGCCAATGAAAAATGGCTCCAACCTGGTAATTTCTGGACACATGCTCATCTCTGGAAGTGGCACATGATGTGGCACATCATCAGAACCAGACCAATGGAACAGTTACCATTATTATTATTTATTATTATTATTAATTGGATTTCTATCCTGCTTTTTTGCCCGAAGGCACCCAAGGCGGCATTACAACATAAAAATACAGTAAAATACAAAACTGAACATTAAAAAACAATTTAAAAACTATTAAAACAATACAATAAAACAAAATTAAAACAAAGCAATAGAATTTAAAAACAACAAGCCCTGTGGATCATAAGATATAAAATATAAAAGTGTAACAAGCCAGCCAGCCAGCCTGTCAACAGTTAAAAGCTTTTTGAAATAAAAAGGTCTTCAGCCCCCACCGAAATATTAACAAAGAGGGAGCAGTTCTCAATTCTAAGGGGAGGGTATTCCAAAGTTGGGGCCACCACCGAGAAGGCCCTCTTCCTGGCCGCCACCCCTCTCATTTCTCCTGGTGGCGGCACAGTCAAAAGGGCCCCGCCAGATGATCTAACAGTACGGGTAGGATTATATGGAAGGAGGCAGTCCCTCAAATATCCCAGACCTGAGCCGTAAAGGGCTTTAAAAGTCAAAACTAGCACTTTGAATTGGGCCCGGAACAGAACCGGCAGCCAGTGTAGTCGCCGAAGCAGCGGCTCGACAGAGTCAAACCGACGTGCTCCAGCAACCACCCGAGCCGCCGCGTTCTGTACTAGCTGTAATTTCCGGACCGTCTTCAAAGGCAGCCCCACGTAGAGCGCATTGCAATAATCTAATCTAGATGTCACTAGGGCATGGGTCACAGTGGCCAGGTCCGCACAGCTCAGGTACGGCCGCAGCTGGCGGATCAGCCGAAGCTGAGCAAAGGCTCCCCTGGCCACAGCCGCCACCTGGGACTCCAGGTGTAGCTGTGGATCCAGGAGAACCCCCAAGCTGCGAACCTGCTCCTGTTTATTGCATCCTGTTTATTGCATCCTGTTTATTGCATCCTGTTTATTGCAGTATCCTGTTTATTGCAGGATACTCTTGCTAGTACCAATTAGGTTTAGGATCCCACTTTAAGATGGAGTTAGTTCACCCCTGGCTATTCTTCATACCCACGGCACAGTTTCAGGCTGGCCCTTAGTCACCTCGTTCTGTATCAGTATTGCTGTGAATCCAGGAGAACCCCCAAGCTGCGAACCTGCTCCTTCAGAGGAAGTGCAACCCCATTCAGAGCAGGACGATAGTCCAATACCCGAGCTGTGGATTTCTGAACCAAAAGCACCTGTCTTATCCGGATTTAATTTCAGCTTGTTCGCCCACATCCAGCCCCCAACCGCCTCCAGACAGCGATCCAGGACCTCAACCGCCTCCTCAGAATCAGGGGGAGAGATAAAGTTGGGTGTCATCAGCATATTGATGGCACCCCACTCCAAACCCCGGATGACCTCTCCCAGCAGTTTCATGTAGATGTTAAACAGCATGGGGGATAAGATGGGACCTTGCGGTACCCCAAACCTAAGAGGTCGGGTATTGATTGCAGATTCATGTACACAACACTGAAAAATAAACTGTCAACAGCCTCCGGCAGAAGAGGTTCTAAAGACCAAGCACTAAATATTCTATTAAATTTTAGGACTGTTAATTAAAAAAATATTCTTTGCTGATCAGTCATGGGTATCTCAAGCCAATGGATTTCTTATATTGAAATAAATTTGCAGATGACCAAAGCATCCTGTGTAGGTTGAATTTAAAGAAATTGAACAGAAAAGTAGAAGTGCCTTGCTGGGTCCACTGCAGGTTCGACGGTTCCTACCAGCAATGACTTGCAGGTATCACCAGCACAGCATGAGAGCAATGGTCTTCTCATATTGTCCCCCAACCTATCTTGTACCCAGAGGTTCCATTTAGCTATCACTGCTAATCGCTGTTGGTAGAAGTTATTAAAAGGAAATGTGAGATAATGTACAACTTAATAAACACTTGCTATTAGAAGTCGTATTTAATATTGTCCTTTGTGTTCCCCGTTACGCCAAACACACCGGGACAAACACAACCTCCAAAATAAGCAAATGAGCACCTCGTCGGTAGCCTTGCCAATTGAAATTTGACCTCACCAATTAAAATGTGTTCGTGCCAATTAATCAAGTAACACTTTAGTAATTAAAACTTGCATCCCTTAATATTTCAAAGGCAAGTCCTTGAGGTGCAAGGACGGAACAGTACTTTGGTCAGTTAACCAAAATATGTATCCCTATGAAATGGCAAAGCAAGACAGCAAAACATAACAATAGACTAGACCAGTGATGGTGAACCTTTTTATTTGGGCTCAGCGTGTCAAAACTTTGGAAAATGCTTAACTTGAGTCTGCTGGTGTGTCAACCCCCCTCCCAAACAGAAGAGAAAATTATTTATATTCATTTATTTAAACAAAGAAATACAATCCAATCATGTGTCCAATTCTCCCCTTCCTTTATGCATTACATAAAGAAACTTCAAATAACTACAAAAATGAAAAATGAGTTAAATAAACTCAGTTTTTGTCAGGTGTTGGTGAACTCTGGTGTGTCACCCTAAACATTGTGGTGTGTCACATTTGACATGCATGTCATAGGTTCGCCATCGCTGGACTAGACTAAGGAGGCCCAGTATGCCTAAAGCCTCCCCTTTTGTAAGAACTTTTAGTGCAGTTCTTTGGGGAGAACCATGCAAATGAACGTGTCGGAGTACTGTTCTTATGCATGTGCACACAGACATCCGACCCTAGGTAATCAATGGTCTATTAACTCTCCAGCAAAAGTAATCAGGAATCTGTAATTGATTAATTCTTAGATCCATTAATCAGGCACTTGAAATAAGAACTCATTTTCAAAGTAACCATTAACAGTAACCCTGATCAAATGAGACTTTCACACTGATTTGATTTTTATTTGCAGAGGTCATTGTTTTATTAATGAAAGGAAAATGAACTGCAGAAGATGGATTAAATAGCTCGAATAAGGTATGGCCCACACCACGTGTGATGGCGGCAGTGGTGGGAATGAGCAGCACACATCAGCTCTGGAGGCAGAAATACTGATATGCAATTCTCTCTCCCTTCTAAATGCACAGGCATATTTTCTTAACATACTGGTTTAGCACACATAAAAAGGAAACCACATCCAAGTTCTCACGATCCTTATAGCATGAGCCCATTTTAACGGCAGTAGGTTTGGCATTGTTCATGTACTGCACTCACACTGAGCATATGGATAATCAACAGAATGATATGCAGACATAGAATGAGATACATTTGTGTCGATGAATCTATTGCTTGTTTTCCCTAGATATCTCAGCTAAAGTAATCAGGTGTAAAACTCAGTGCTTCATATGTCAAACTTTCTTCTACCACCATGTCAACATGCATTGAAAATTTAGCATGGTCTGCTACATTGGATTTCGCTGGCCTTTTCCATGTCACATATAAAATACAATCAGTGACTGTCGAGATTTGCATAAGCAAGAAAAGCCAAAATGTTGCTTCTAATGGCACCTGTAAACAGGTAGTTTATCTGGAGGATTGCCAATGACATTGTTTGCCCATGACTTTCCCTGCTGAATCCCAATTTGTTGATATTATGCTTTTAACATCATATTCATACTTCATCCCATCTCCAATTCTTATGGTGTGTTTGAAGACAGGCCCATTTTGACAGATACTGGGTGACATGCAAACATGAGAACATGAATGTAGGTTCTCTATAGCTCATACACATCACTACACTGTGTTTTATGTGTTCTATCCTCCTCCCCACTAGTCGCCATGGCAATCCATTCATTTATGTGATTTGCCCTACTTCGTTTTGTCAGATTACAAGTTATTTTGACCTATAGCTTTGAAGTTGTTATAAGAGTCTGCTTATGGTTGCAAGCAAAGATGCAGGATCAGATTTAACTTTTCTTCTGTGGTCTGTTCACGTGTCCTTGTTTTAAAGATGCTTGATGAATTTGCCACTTTCTTGCTGTCAGCATCAAGTACCTTCAATATTTTCATTTGCTCCACCTTTTGCTATAAAGCGGTTTGCTAAACTATTGAAAGAGTACTGTTATCTTCTAACCCATCATATAACCATGGAGAAACTGGCTTACTTAGGCCTCATATTCAGAGGCAACACGATTTAGGCTGCAGCAGTTCCGACAGGGGGCCTGATAGTAAGGTTCACATGCTAGGAAAAAAACAAACAAACATTCCCTTTGCATAGAAAACCAGATGCAAGGAATTAGGTTTGGCTAGAACTCTTCTGCCTGACATCTAGTTTTCTTGTGTGCAGGGTGTGATTTTGTACAGAGGATCATTAATCACATGAGTTCCTGCCTGCAGTCCAAAGTGGTACAGCCAATTTACCACTCCAGTGAGCTTGAGGACATAGATGATGTTCACTTCAACAAATCCCATAGGATGACACGAATACAGTTCATTGTCCTCCAAACAAACAATACACGCACTGTTTGCTACCAACGCCATTGCTCAGAGAAGCATGGCTGAGGAACAAGCCTACATCACTCCAGGAATTCTCTCATCATGGAATGCATTCGTATTGAACTGAAGATGCACTTGTGTATATAAAAATGCCATTTTGGACATAATCATGTTAAGGGGTCAAACCTCATCGCTATCCTGCCCTAAGTTGGATGTTCCTGTGACCCCTACCTGGGAGAAACAGAAGTTTGAGCTCACGGGCACATGACTTGACTCCCTGAGAGGCAGAGCCGGACTGGGGTGAGAGCCCCTCGCACACCAGGAGAGGATTCTCCAATCAGGTCCGACTCTGCCTTCCTGAGTGGGAGGGGCTTCCCACGTGGTGAGAGAATGCGCTCCTCCCTTTTCCAGAGAAACAGAAGTTTGATGCGGGAAAAGTCTGAGATATGAAAACTACCAACATGAAGTATGAACTACATGTGCCTTTCCTGTTTCCTGGTGTTAGACATAAAAAAGGGCCCAATCCTATCCAATTTCTGGTGCCAATGCAGCTGCAATACCGTCCTTAGGAAAGTGAACAAATGCTGAAGAGGCTGTCATGACTTTCTCCCACCCCAGAACGCAGCACACACCCCAGTGGGAGAGCTACACCAGGGCTGGAAAATTGGATAGTATTTGGCCCAAAGTTAACCCAAAGAATGACAAAGGAGAGAAATTTTCTCTTTTTCTCTCTGGTGCACAGAAACTGTGCACCATCACAGTCACCTTGGCCCATTCCCATCTCAAGCCAGGTAGAACAGTGGCACATGGTCCCTGTGGCAGAGCATAGTCTGATTCCCCGACGCCCCCCCCCCCCCCGGCAGCATGAATCCAGGCTTTGAGAGCTATGATGTACAATATTCCAAACTAAGTTTGCCTTTTTAATTTGGAGTACAGTCCTACCACTCAGACATTCTCCTTTAAAAATTTTTATTAGGGAAGAATGAAACATGAGTTAACCATGCTAACTCATGTGCCACTCCCATGTTTAGCATGTGCAATAATTGGAAAAACACACACACAGTATATAGTTTCCATTCTGGGGGAAAGAGGAGGGGAAAGGTGTGTCTGCCGGCGGGCGCCCACACACACAGTGCCAGGACTTAGTGGAACTTAACACCTCAATCAGCTGTCAATACTAGGACTCTCAGGTCTTGAAATATCAGGAACGTATCCACAACTCAGCGGGAAAGCATATACTTTGCATTTTTAAGGCCTCATATTCTGTCAACATCTCCAGTTGATGGATCAAATATAGCAGTCCTGGGAAACCTGAGATCATGGATAACTACAGTCAGACCAACTGACAGTAAGGATAGACAAACCATTGGTCTAATATGTCCAATAAAAAGAGCATATACATTTTTCCCCAGTTGCTGCTGCCCCCTAGTCTTTCTGACATGATGTGCTCTCCTTCCTTCCTTGTCTAACATGCACCCCTTGGACAAGTGTGGTCTGCACCATCACAGTTACCTTGGCCCATTCCCATCTCAAGCCAGGCAGAACAGTGGCACGTGGTCCCTGTCACAGCAGTCCTGTGACAACTTGAGGGCGAAGCTGCTCATGATGGATCCTGGCTACTCTTGAGGAGGGTCATTTTGTGCTGCACAACACACCACATCACAGACAAACCACTACTTAGAAAGAAGGCTGACACACAGTACAAAAATGGACTATTCCTATGATAACCAAACAAATTATTCTAGGGGCAGCACTTATTTTGAAGGTGCTCCTAATTGGATTGTGGGTATTTTAATCAAAAATCAAATGTGATCCTTTTTTGTGGCAAAAGATGCTCCCTGAGCATTAACAATTACCTATCCTTGAAAGATGATTATGTCTTCAAAATAAATTTTCCAGCATTTTTCTCTGGGGAGCCTTTAAGAGCTGCAGAAGACACAGAAATCTCCTGTACCCTCATTAAATCTACATGTACAATGGTAGTGTCATCAGCCCTATGTCTCTACTTTTGCAAGACCAACAAGGCTACAATACTGTATACCCATCTGCTTGGAGAATATCCAATTTTGCAGCTGAAATAAGAATTTTGGCCTAAAAGACCAGAGATCCTCCCAAGCAGCAAATCGGGGGTGTTGATAGACTTGTTCATATATGCATTTTTGTCCCCCTTTCAGTTACCCTAATTTTTTTTCCATTTTTGATCAGTTTAAAGATGAAAGTGAGAAGAGGCAAGAAGTCATCTCTGCACAATACGCCAGTCCTCTTTGTTTCTTTTAATCCCAGCCTCTTGTTATCTTACTCAACTACTCAATCACTTTTTCTTGGCCTTTGCCTTGTAAAAACTACTCATACTGCCTGGAGAAATCTTTGATTCCAGAGCTCCGAATACTTTCCCTGGATACTTTACACACATCACCTTTTGCATTATACAGACTTGCCCTATTTCAGAGGTTTTTAAAATGTGTTCACTGAAGACATTACCCATGGCACCGCCAATAAATTTAGATCACAATGCCATTGCAATCTAACAGAATAGCTTATTAACAACCATCACCACGGCAGACATTGATGTTGTGTTGCCTTAATTCTCACTTTTGTTTTCACACACTTGCAGTGTGTTCTAACATTAGCTTTTGGCAGTGGAGGTCCTATATTCCTAGAGAAATAGGCTGTATTTTTTACACTTGAAAAATATGGCCAATTTCTGCTCCCTCGAGTCTAACTAGTGAACCATTAGACCCCCGCATGGGTAGATCAAGTTCTACCCACTAGAACTTGAAACTGGCACTACCTCACAGTAAAAGGGTCACAGACTTGGACATAGATGTGCTGCAATCTTTTGAACGTGTCAACCAAGAATGGGGGGGGGGAGAGGAGAAAAAAGGTATTTAAGAACCCCTTCAAAGGACAGACTGGTGGTGGTTTGCTTTTCCAGAATGGCCATGTGGTAGTAATACAAAGGTATATAGAATACAGACATACAACTTTTCGTTATGAAATTTGGAACAATGAGTTTTACTGTGTTCCAGTTTAAAATGCCAACACTTGTATAAAGTGTTGTATATATCAACTTGTACAGAGAATCCCTTGTTCAGACTGGTAGGGACAACAAGGAGTCTGGATTTCAGATTTGTCTGGCTTTTGGAATAATTGCATACATCTAATGAGAAATGCTTCCTCTTGCTCTTTTCACTGTTACCCAGACGGATGTCCATAGGCCTCTTTTAGATTTTTCAACCGTGTCTGTACAGGTACACACCACTGAGCATAGAACTTACAGTCTGTACCTGCGTTGTATATGGGGATGAGCACACAAAACTGTCTAATGTTCATACTAAAGAAAACATGTTTTGGACAAATTTCTGGATTTTGGGCTAGTCTAGATAAGGGGTAATCTACCTGTACTTAAAAATGCTCGGAGCAGTATTGAATACTGGGACTGTATTGAGTACTGGGACTGGATGAAGTTGCTTCAGGGACCACATCTGACACATGGCCTGCCATGTGTCAAAGCTAAGACAAAGGGTAGCAAAAGGGTCCCTATTGACCATTGAAAGTAAAAGATTATGCTTTTTCCTGCTGTGCCACCTTTTGACCAGATTCAGCAACTTGTCTGTGGGCCAAGATGGAGGGCACTAATTCATCATCAGTTACTCAGTTCATTTAAACTGGAATAAATAGAGGAATCCAGTTCACAGGAAGAGGTAGAGGGTGTGTGTGTGTCACACATGCACGCACAATCAGAGTTCAGGAAATCTGTTATATAGGAGTTATTAGTGCACTTATTGAAATCCAATTTTACTAATGTAGTTATTGTTTTCTTTACATTCATTCTTTAATTAGAATTAATTCTAATTTTTAAGAATTAATGTGTGGTGTGTTCTTTACACACTACCCAAATATTTGATCTATTGTTCGAAGGTGATCGATGCAAAAAGCTCTGATGATCACATAGATGAAATATGCTTCCATGACATGAATTCATGTCAAACCTATATCGATGCAGTACCACTGCAGACTGCATGCAGGGACCCAAATAGTTATTGCATTCTCCCTTATTGCATTCTCCCTTATTTCTACACCAAAGAATTACACGCCAGAGAAAATATTAGATTATATCTTTCCCTGACAAGTTAATTTCCCTGTCTGCAGGTTGTTAATGAAGGAGCATTTAATCAGGCAAGGCTCAACATACAGTAGTTGCTTCTGAACCTCAGTGAACATAGAGTTAATGTCTCTTACAGAATATTTCAGTTCAGTTTCTCCCGATTACACATCTTTCCTGACCAGGACTCCTCCTATTACCATCTTGATGTTAAAACACAGAAAATAAAAACAAATACGAAAGAGCCTACTGCTCCATCCCATTTACCCATTCTTAAATTGAAAACTCAGAAAAATCATACAGAATTCGTTATTTCTCTGCCGTTCTTTACAGATCTAAGTAGGATCAAATGGGTTCTCAACATCAGTGTTTGCGCTTTAGAAACTAAACACAAATGTACGTATAATGTAGCTTACTTATGTAGGCTGAAACTGGCACACACACACAAAAAACTAGCAAACATAGGTCAAATTTAACCAGGTCAAAAGCAGGCACTGTTTTGTTTATTATAGAAGTATCTTGAGTATTTTATTCTTTGTTCTCCATTTAATGATAAAAATACATACCTTCCAATGGACTTGAATGAGATATTTCCCTGGGGCTGATTATGTGCTACAAAGTTGGATACTTGAACTTCTATCTAATTTCCAGTGATGGAATAAGTTGCTTACCTTATTTCTTTGCTCAGTATATGAAAGCTGTAAGATTTTATTAAAGTAATAAGGTGACACCAGAGCATTGCACCCAAGGCAGAAGAGATGCAATCAAATCAAGGCCAGATTCTAAAATACTTTGCTCTGGGTGATTACTCCCTTTGCCTATTGCTTACAATAATGGCAGAGGTTCCAACTGATAGTAAAATTCCAGAAAACCTATATGATTATCTGATATTTCATTGAAGCTATATGCAGCAAGTAAACACATTTGGTTTTTGTTAACTATTTTTCTTCCAGAGGGAAATTCTTCAACAATCCTCTTATTGGATTGTGAATCAGACAGGAAGTTTAGTCTTGGTTAGGCAGTCATGACCATTGAGCATTCATCTATAGTGATACAAAATGTGCCAGAGGGTGTAACAAAGAAACCAGGATGCTCTTCCCCAAATTTTAGTTCAGAAGAGCTGGTCACCTAAATGTAGTTGATTCAGTGTACAGGTAGGACATCAAACAGGAGCACAGCTGGGCATCTCCACTAATTTTAAAGTCAAGGGAATGCCCTGAAGCCTGAGCACTATCTACAGAGAATCACTTTGTTGTGTGGACCCTGCATGTATGATTTTGAAACGGGGCTTTCACTATTAAAGAGGAACACAATCCAACCATAGGAACTGCAGTAGATGCAAGAAACATATGACTAATAGCGTTCAAGTGCTTATTAAAAATTTGAATAGATGTTCAGAAATGTGATGTTGTTGCACTGAAAAACACCCTCCGAATAATGTGCAACTCAAAAATGAAAAATCTGATGCAATTACTAATCAGGAAAAATGATTCTAATAAATCATTCAACATTACATTGGCTCTTCATCAGCTAAACCCATGGTATCTGAAATTATTTACATTTTAAAAGGCTCACCTGGCTTTGCAAATGATATTCACACTATTTGCATAATATGTCACCTGACAAAGACAACGTACCAATTGCTTATTAATTTCTTGAACTTTTAAACAGACCCATAATGAACAAAATGAAGGTATGAGTCACTTGATGTCAACAACTAAAATGTTAAAGAAAACGTGATGTCAACTGTAACTACTTTGTCTAACAGAGGGATAATATAAAGTTTCAACTGCTGAAACTGTACTTGTCTGTGTAGGCTTGTTAAAATACCCCAAGACCCAGTTTCCAAGACATAAAAACATACAATTCTGGACCTTACTGATGTATTTATATTTCTAGCTGACTTCATTCTTAAATTTTAAGGAAACTAAAATAAGGGTCCAAATCCTGTTCAACTTTCCAGCACTGATACAACTGTGCTAACGGGGGGGGGGGGGGGAGGAGTCACAGAGGTCTCCTCACAAGGTAAGTGAATGTTTGCTCCTTTACCTTGGGGTTGCATTACAGCTGCATTGGCATTTGGAAGTTGGATAGGGTTCGGCCTAAGCTTAAAACTAAATGTTTGTACCACAATACACCAGCACAGGACAAAATAACAATAAAACATCAAGAATGAAAATACCTGTTAGAAGGAGCTATGCTATTCAACTTCCAACTCTCCCGTTTCTGCAAGGTCCGTCGCAGGTTTCATACTTTTCAGGGCATTGTGTGTGATGAGAATATAGCTGAATAAGTAATAAGTCGACCACATGAAGTGAAATTACAGAATTAGAAATCCGTTCATGTCAGGGCACACCCGTGCCCTAAGACTTTTGCCTTTTCTTCCCAGGAGTAGCTACAGTGTTTCATGGCAACATACACTTTTTGTCTATGTGTAGAGGAGTGGCTGTTCAGAGGTTGTTGTCACAAAGCTCTTTTATGCCTACCCAGGTGTAGGGGTGCGTGTGCGTGAGTGAGTGAGGTTACCATATTGCCTGCTTTTTGTTGTAACTGGCCAGTAGTGGTGTTGAGTGTTTGGGGAAAGATCAGGAGGGATAATATTTCTTAGAGATGTTTTCCTACCATCACCCGACCCCCACAATTTGTATCCCTGAATGTGTATATTGAGAAATCAGGCTAGTAAATAGGTTCACCCTGACACAAGACAGTGTCTTTTTGCATGCAACATGGCCCAAGCCTACTGAAGACTAGCACCAGAGTGTGTTCAGTCAGTGCAGGTTGCTGCAAAGCAGCCACAAAGCCCTTTATGGCAGCTGCAAGCACCTGGCGCACCAGCAGAAAGAGCAGAGCTTTCCTATGCATGCTGAAGGCTGTTGAGAGGCCCAATGGAGCAGTGTAATCCCAGTGCAGGAAGTGGTATGAGATGGGGGTAGGTAGGAGATGGGGCAGGGGGGTGTATGGATCAGGCCGCACACCCCTTCCTAGGAATTCAAGAAGGGAATCCAAACTTCTTCCTGGGCCTGACTTGCATGCACAGAGCAATACAGACTTGTGCCAGTGATTGAGCTGGCACAGGTCTGAGTGACTCCATAGCGGTTGTTGGAGCTAATCCCAAAGCAAGGGGACAAATGTCTCCTTACCCAAAGAAGATCTCCAGCAGCTGAAAATTCCTTGGGTGATACAGCAGAAGCCATGCTAGCACTGCTGCATCACCATGCAGGAATTTAGGTAGAATTGGGTTGGAAGTGACTGAAGTCCTTTTTTAAAATAAAAATAAAACCCCCAAAAACATAACATTCAAGAAGTTCATGAAATGTAACCATTAACAGAGTACCTGAATTAAAGACATAAGGTCGAAGTTATGTGGAGACTTTTAAACAGATGATCAATATATGGATAATTGCTACAATCCAGCATAGTATTATTATATGAGTTAGACCCCACTGAAATCAATAAACTTCAATCATATATAATTGTGCATTAAATCTGAAACCTGGTGAGCCTAGCCTAAAGAACAGACATAAAGATTCCAAGAAATCTGGCACTGCTATACTGTTCAGTTGATGCCAAATATATCTCACTGAAATTTACAAAATAACTCAGGATTCATGTTGTGATAATTATAGTTTAAATTCATGGAAAACCGACTTAAGATTTATTTAGGGAAAAAGTAGTATAAAATAATGTTCCGAACACCTTCACACGTCACTTTTTAGTGCAATTAAGAGGAGAGAATCAATCTTTTTCTTCCCCTCTCTCAACAGTATCCAGAATACAGCCCAATATTCAAACCTTGTCTAAGCAATTTGGCTAGTTTGTGTTTCTTTTCTTTTACCCAAGAAGGTGTTTTACGATTAGTGGAAAATTTTTAGCAGACATAGAGAATGGAAGATGAAACTGCAGCAAAAGCATGGCAAATCTGAAAGGTCAATTAGTGCATAAATCTATTTAAAAACAAACAAAAAAAGAGATAGAACTTACAAGCTACAGTAAGAGTTATGTCTTTAAAAGCTGTAGGTTATAACAGGGTGGGAAATGTTTAATATCAATTTATATCTGTGTTCCAACAAAGCAGTTACTATCCTCTTAAAGTATAAAGGATGTACACATTAAGAGCTGCTATGTTTTCCACAGCATTGATTTTTGTATTGTATAAAGCCAGATAATTATAAAATCAAATTATGCTTTCCCACCCTGGCAGAGAATAAACATGGATTCAGAAGCACAGTGGGAGTGAAAAACAAAGAAGAGAAGAGAGAAAAGGCAGCAGAGAAAGACAGAAGAGGTGAATATAGAGCTACAGAAGTGTTTATTGAGCATGCTACAGAGGCAAGCAGCGTACACATAAGAAGAAATTAAACAACCATCAAACCTCCCAACTTTGTTAGAAAATTAATTTTTAATTGTGCCGCTTTCAAACTATACTGAAATATTACATTTCTAAAGATGTAAAAACTCAACTAATAGAAAATATACATGACCTTTTTCTACATAGATAACAGAATCTATGACTCTTGAAACTAAGTACATCAATTGCAAAAGTATTGGTCATTCAAACAGAATCAAGACAACAGTCCAGACTGACAGAGGAACTGTTTTCAAATTAATTTTTTTCTTTGCAGATTCTGAGCCATGTTTATAGTAAAGTCAGATCCATTTCTAGATACAAAATATTTTGAAGAGATTTATTAAAACTGAATATTACAATGCAAGGAAAATTAAGACTAAAGGCACATAAACTTTGGTCCCACCTGGTTGTCAGTTTTGTTTTTGTGTTTTTATAAAGAAAAACTGCCATAAAAATTATTAATCTTTCTGCAAAAGTTTGCAATACACTTTCTTCATTCTTGAAATACATGCACCAACTCCTGAACTAGCTAGACCAGTCTGCACATGCTCAGAAATCCACAACCATATTTCAAATTGTAATTACTAACTAAAAATGGCAATATATATTTAAATGCACATAAGTCGTGTCAACTTCAAAAAACATCTACAAAAAATATTCAGCCACAAACAAGACATTACTTAGTGCCAACATTTATATGATACGCCCCAGAGTGTGTGTACAAAAAGGTTAAGACTTTACAATGCTTTTCCCTCAGAGGGCTCAAAGCCAAAGGGACAAACAAACAAAAAACAAAAAATAACATGGTGTCTTTAAAGAAATTAATTCTCTGCATTTTGTTAACTCTGACTAATGCATATATTCTTAACTGAACTATACCTGGAATACACAAGGCCATTTTTTAGTTTTTTAAAAGAAAAAAAGTAGCACAAGTCAAACATGCTGCATTTCTCTTGAAGAGACACAGCACATTGTTTTGTTCTTTAAAAAAAAACATGATTCACAAAAAGCCAAAAAAATTCCAAGCAGGAGAAACAAAGCTTAACCCTTTTTACACACTCCTGCCTAAAATACATTCGGCTTAATCCAGCAACATTAGGTGCAGCTCTTCCCTTGAAATCAATGGTATTTGAGTACTGAATTGCATGTTTTAATTCTACTGATTTCAATGGGATGTAGGCCCACCTAGCATTTAATGGATTGCACCCATTAATTCCCATGTAACAATGTGCCCCAGACAACCAAATTTTTTAACTAGTAAATGCAACTCTAGGTTTTCCTTTTTTAAGGCACGTATGTTAACTAAGTTGAAAAACTATGGGATTACCTTGGAATCCCTTTTAAACAAAATGGTTTCATAAACATATGCAAAACCAGCAGATAATATTCACTGCTTCTTCCTTGTAAATCCTTTTTTGTTTTCATTTATACATAAAACAATCAAGGAATGGTAACAGCATGAAAAACAGATGTCCATCTCTGGTCCCCGCTTTCCCGAACAGTCATAGATGACAACACTAAACAACGTGATACAACCTTATTATTCTGATCTCTCACTTCAAATGGTTGATTTGGAAAAAGAAACTCTCAGATGATGATTTTCTCCAAGATTGTAATTATGCAGATCAATCAAAGCCTGGATAGCTTCTTCTACTGTTGACATCTGAAGAAGAGCCATCTTGTGATCTCTTCTGGAACAAAGCAATATAATTAGACACCGAAACAGTACTAGAAAGTTGTAACATAACGCCTCCCCTTCTTACCAGAGATGGCTGTTTTCTCATTTTAAACCAAGTTTCAAAGAAAAAACATGCTTACTGGAAAAATTTAAACGCTTTCACAGTGCCCCCAGTATTAGCAAACAGTGTGCGCAGTTCATCTTCTGATACCGATGGTCTATATAAAGAAAGGGAGTGGGGATTGGGGGACAGAAGAGAGAGCAATGAAAGAACTAGAAACTAGTATTTGAATCTTACGCAAATTGTCCAGGGAACCTGTTAGTCGACACTTACGGAATATTAGATAAATGAAGGGTTGCAGATGGAGGGAATATATTCTGAAAGTTTTTTGAGCCAGGCTTCTTGAAGCGATGAAGAGGCGAATTGCCAAAATCTTTAGTTAACCCTTGGTCATCAAGTCCTTCTCGAGGTAGTTGTACTGTCTGATGTTTGGAAAGAGTAACACGAATAATCTTTCCATACATTTTCTGCCCATTAAGATGACTCATGGCTGGAAAACAAAACAAAGGTTAAATTATTAATTTCCAAATTCTACTAAAGTCACTGTTGGAATTTGTATTTTAAAAATGGAAGGCAAATTATTTTGCTGAATTAAAACATGCTACTAATATTGTAGATTGGAAATATTTTTATTCTAACAAAATTTAAAAGGTCTGTTAATACTGTAATGTATCCAGAAAAGCAAACAGAAGCACTATTTTACCTTGAGTTTGTTCCCCAACACTCACTATTTAATGAATAAACCGGAATGCCAGTCATAAATTAAATCTCTTCTCTAGTAAGTCATTATTACTGGGTCACTGTGATAATGTATTTACTTAAAAAATGATTTCAACAGGATTTTATCTTCATCAGAAATGTGTTCTATTTTAAAGATTTGGGCCAGAAATCAAAAAGTGGTGACATGTTTTGTGGGTACAAGGCTTTTCAGGATCTTCATAAGGTCTCCTCCCCAAAGCCACTTTTGAACATAAAGTCACATTTAATGTGACACAAGGGACAGTTGTGGAAAAGAGGAAGGAAAATATGCAACATTCTCCCATCCACATGTGCAAATGCAAGAAGCATTTTGTATGTGCACACAAGCCTCTTTTGCTTCCCAGTCATGGGCTGATATTCAAAAGACAAGGAACCATATGGTCATAGCAGCCTTCTGAAGCCTCCATATAAGAAGTTCCTTCTTTCTGCTCAAACTATTCAAAACTGGAAGAACTTCAGAAGATGCGCAAAGCACTGCAGTCTGAAAAAAAGCACAAAACCTAAAGAGCCAGAGAAAGTTCTAGTGCACGTGACAAATGTGTTTATGCACACTTATTTAAATCCTGGCCATAATATCCAGCAGAACTGTTCCTGCGATCACGAAGGATATTTTACTCAGATATTATCTTAGCTGACAGAATAACTTAATCCCGTTCATACATTGTCTCAGAGCAAGTAGAGGCGAACCCTAAATGTAACATGACTCATCTGCATGAATTTAAGCGCACAGAAAACCAACATGCAAGCACCAGCTTTGAAGAGGGAAAAAAAAGCTAATCTCACCAAGCTGTGATTGGTTTCCATCAGCCATCTGTATAAGAGCACTGTCTTTCTTATTGTATAAAATCTTCACACGCTGCACATCCCCATAAACACCTTTTTAGAATCAGAGAAGTAATCCAAAAGAAATAATATTTTAAGGATAGCTAAACAGAACATTTTAACATACCAATGAAACATTCGGACATGTCTCTCACGTCTCCCAACACTCACACAAATGAATAAAGAAGAACAAGATTTTTGAATAGGTGAATTTTGAAAAAAGGAAAGACATTTTTGATCACCCTCAAAGCTATGTGAATGATATTAAATTAAAGATCATGCAAAATAAAAAAAGACATGCATTAAAAGAAAATCTTGTGTCTATGGAGAGTTTTAAAAACAGCAAAAGAAAAACAGCAAAAGATTTTACTATTCAACTTTAAGCCAAAGTGCTAGCTACAAATAAGAATTAAGGTGAAACATAATTAAATCAATAATAAAAGTATAGTGCTAACGATAACATACCGAAGAGGGTAAACAGACTTTGGGGCGTAACCATCTTTAGAAGGAGAGAAGAGCAAGCAGCATAAGACAAGAAGAGAGAAGAGTCGAGGAAGAGCGGAGATGAACAGATCATCCATAACGAAGGGTGGTTCCCGCAGAATGGTGAGGTGGTCATGGATCATGGTTCAAGGCGGTTAATTGGGGCAAGTTGGTCCGAGGAACATTTTGTTCAAGCACAGAAGCATGAACATCGGGAATGGCGACGGGGATGTAGACAAGGACAAGGAATGCAAAGGATAGGACAGGGAAGGGTGTGGGAATTTGGGGAGAGACAGGGAAAGGGCAGGTGAGCACAAAGGGAGAAGGATGAAATGGGGAGGGGAAACAGCAATGCAGAAGAAAAATAAGGAAGTGGGGGAACAAAAAAAATAAAATATAGGTCAGTACATAGGAAATGCAGGAATTTGGTCAGAAAATGGTTGGTTTATGTATTGTACAAGAAAAAACTGAGTAAAATGTAGTCACCCAAGACAAAATATGGGTAAAGTACATCCATATCAAACAGTAAATTACATTTCATCTTGAAGTGAAAAGAAAAAATAAAGCATGCGATACAAACTTTAAAAAAAATCTAAACTTTAACTGCGTAAGCATGGCTGGTTATGAAATGCAGGCAAAAGTCTTTCAAAATGGCACTCTGATCCAAGCATTTTAACGTGCAAGACTATGAATGACAAAAATAGTCCCAAAATGAGAGAAGGAGTAAAATGGTTCATATTAAAAGCAGAGGCCGGTAAAAATGGAACATGTATTCAAAGTAGACAAAATGATACAAACTACCCCACATTTCATACCAGCTTTCACAGCAAGTCAAAGTAAAGGTACAAGACAATAAAATGCAAAACGCAACAAAACCTCTTGGATTTCAGAGTTAAAGAAGTATTAAGTGAAGAATTTTTTAGGAGACAAATGAATAGCAACTGCAAAGGAAAAATAAAATTACTAAGAGAGACTGAAGAGTGCCGCATCAAGATCTTTGGGAGAACCTTCAAAGAAAAAGGTGTTAAAGTTGTTCACATAAATTAATACTACAAAAATGCAGTGACATGTAAGCATGAAATGAAAAGGCAAATAATTAGCAAAGAAAAAGGAAAACAACCCAACAGTTTTCTTAAATCTAATTTACAAAATGAAGCACATTGGTACTTTTAAAAATAAACTGAAGGACATCCAAAACATGCAATATTTACCATATTTTTCTTAGGAAAAATAGGTAGCCGAATAGCAAAGGATATTTTAAAAGATGCTGGCTACCTAGGAAAACAAAAGTATTTAACTATAATAGAAACCATTTATAGAACTATATTCTAGTTGTATAATGTTCTGGAGCAGCATAAACAAACTAAAAATTAAAAACTGATCTCAATAAAGAAGGAAATGGAAGCAAACTTAACATAAAGAGATATTTATTGAGTTCCTGGATGAGGTATGAGAAAGGAAAAAGAAGAATGGACAATGTAGGTTCACTGACCTCTTCATTTAAATTGCTAACCAGGAGGACTGTGTTGCCACCAGCTGAGACTCCAGGCATACCCACACGGCCAGCGGCGGCAGCAGCTGCCGCAGCAGCAGCATTTGGAATTCCCAATGGACTCAGCGCGCCTGGAACAGCTGCAACAGGAAGCCCTAATTTTAAAATAAAGCATATTTTACGAAACACACACAAGTCATTCCAATATATTCCAATTTAGAAGTGCTATCCTGATTTGGTAGTCCGAAGTTTGTCCGCTTTCCCAGTATGAAGCTTCCGGATAGCATGGCCAACATAAAAACATGCCACCTTTGTAAAGTGAGTACTTATGAGATAAGGAAGCTAGAAAAGTTATGAGTCACTATTTAGGGCTTAATTTGAAACTGTGCATGCACCGTTTGCTGAATACTTTGATAATCAATGGGAAAACAGCTTGAACTAACACAGCTGTGATACGCTAGAGAATGTACTGGCTTTTCCAAACAATATGTGTGTGTTTAAAAAAAAAAAATACTGTGATATCCTACCTATGGAGACTAAACTTAGAATATCACGTTTTGGTATTTGCTTTTAAAATGGTGGCAAATGCTGCCAAACAGTACTCTGAAGTTTGTTCTGCTCCCAGTAAGATTTTCCCCAGGTCAGGATGGAGTTTTGAAGATCACCACTACCCTTATCAAAAAATCCTGAAAACCCTTTTGCTACTGTGAGAATGGTAGAATGCTCCAAGTAGGGCAGGGCGTAATTGAAAGGATGAAGGGATTTTGGGACGACACATCACTTTAAATTACCTTTGATTCCCTTTATGTGCTCTGCCACACTTGCAGGGAATGATGGACAAAAATGTGACAACTTCCAGAGGGATAGCTGTATGTAGCCATTTTTTAAAAACGTCAGATTGGGGTTCATTTACACTTTTTGCACAGGGACTAACCTGTTTACCTTGTGTAGAAAGCAAAAGGGCACTTCTACAGTGTGTTGCAACAAGCACAACAAAGATTTCTGTGACCTTGAAGACAAATGTATTATAGCACAAGCTTACATGGACTATGATCTACTTCATCAAATGAAAAAAGTGTATTCTTCCACTGACAGGTATATACATGCTTGGCTTCTGAAAGAAAAAAAGATCTGTGGGTCATTCATTTGTATGTCCTCGCCTGATAACAGTGCCCTTCTGCTCTCTACATATGGAGAGTAGGTCAATCTGTGCAGCACAGTACAGTAGCACCCCTGCATCCACAGGTGATACGTTCCAGGTCTACTGTAGATAACTAACCCTATGTACCAGCACTCTCCAAACAGCAGGACCGCTGTGTTAAGAAAATGCCTTCACCAAATGCCTTCACACTGCCACACCATGCAGTGTGAAGCTTTGCATTCCATACTGCAGCCTCTTATCTTTCAAGCCAATCTTCTCACAAACCGGAGATGAGGTGACAGGCAGTGGAAGCAGCTGTCCAACAGGCTATGAGTCCTGATTTCCAAGGGGAAGCAGCTGCCCTGCACAAGTTTGTGGAAAGATCGCCTTGAAATACGCTGCGGCGCAGAATTGTAAGCTCCGCACCATGTTGGGTAGGCATTTGGCGAATAGGATCTGGCATGTAGGCTGCATTTGGTGAATGCTACTATATGCTGATTATTCCTTATCTGGATTGTTTGGGATGGGAAGGTGTTTGCATTTTTCTGGATTTTTGAATAATTGCATGAATATAATAAGAAATGCCTCCTCTTGCTCTTTTCATTGTTTGGTTGCCTCCTGGCCTCTGACATTTTTCAACGACGTCTGTATAGGCACACATCACAGAGGCAAAGAATAAAACTTATAGCCTGTACATGAGAATGACCACAAGACCTTCTTTCTACAGAAAGTTAAACATTCTTGGACAAAGATGTCTGGATTTCAGAATAGTCTGGATTTTGGATGTCTGAATAAGGGATACCTCCTTATATATACTGTACTGTATGTGTACTTTGCAGATATCCTGGTTTCCTGACTGTGTAAGACACAAAGGTGGCATGACAGGCCATGTAGGCAGCCACAAAAGCATCTCCAAGTTGGAGAGAAATACTGGGTGAAGCACTGTGAAAGGCAGCAAGGGAAACACTGGGCAGGGCTGAAAATCTTACTGATTTTTTTTTGGGGGGGGAAGGTGAGGTTATTGCAGGCAGACTACAGACAGAATTTTACTTGGTGGAACAGGGCTATCTTCCCCATCTCATCTCCCTATATTTATTTGTTTTACTTAGTCATAATTTTTATTTATTTATGGCCCACCTATGTAGGGAAAATGACATAATTTCAGTGCTTGGCCATGGGCAATTTCAGTACTTGCTTTATTCTCAGGAAAGCACTTGATGAAGTCACTTCTGGCGATGACATCACTTCTGGTGGGTCCTGGACAGATTGTCATTCTTAAAAGTGAGTCCCAGTGTTAAAATGTTTGAGAACTAGGGGCATCAAACGTAAGACTTACGGGCTGGATGCAACCTCCAGAAACTATCTGGCCCCTGTCGTAACTGGGCTCTCCCAGTATGATAATTGGGCTCTCATACTTTGAAATAATGAACAAGATTTGCACATTTTCTCTTCTGTCATTTGCAGCTAATAAGTTTCTATGTGAGAACAAAGAGCTTATTTCTGGCGATCATCTGCTTAATGATGTCATTTCCTGCTTAATGATGTCACTTCCAGCCCTCAGAAGGCACATGAAGCTATTTGGCCCACTACATTACAAGAGTTTGACACCTTGGCCTAGACTTAGCAAGGCTATGATTATCTCATCAGAGCTAGCAAAGGGTGAACATACGCACAGCCTACACGAGTACATAGGTACACTCTGACACATACAATTTTTTTCCACAATATACATGTTCAAAAGGTGACTATTGTAAGTAGGTGAAAGCTTCTGTTCTTAAATTATACATTTCCAATATTATTTATAGATATTAAATTATATAGACACCACAACACACAGGTGGGCTTGTTGAAAGGGCTTTAGAAGTTTCTGTTATGTGGAAATCATCAATTGTTTTCGTTCACTTCTCAGCTAGAAATGCAACAGTCTCATCTGACAAAGAAGAATGGCTGTGGTCCTGTCTTGCAGTAATAAAGATTCAGTAAACTGCACATTTCTCACCTGCTCATGTGTCCTTAAAGGTACCACTAACCTATTGCCCCTCTTTCCTATCCTGAATTATCCTATTTTCCAATGACTCTATTTATGTTTATTTGATTAAACACAGCCACCAATGATTTTTTTCTGCAGTATTAGGTCTCTCACAGCAGGTTGGTTCTTTTAAAGCACAGAAGTGGCTGGCTAGGATCAAGCTGCTCAAATCCACACTGAAATGACTTAGATTTACCTTTTTAGTTTTGAATCTGCAAACTTTTAAATGCCCCCCCCCAGGGCTAAATTATGTCACCATCATAATGTTATTGCTCTTAAGATAAAGGAACAGAGCTAGGAAACTTCCACACAGAGATTTTCCTCATGTAATTTTCTTCCATAAGTACAAAATGTATGTCATTAGAAAGAATTGAGAACTCCTCCTGACAACAGATCTGAAAGCAAGCCATTCTGTTTCATAAGTTTTTCTTGTATGAACAGATAAGTGCACATTAAAGGAAGCCCAATTTACCTCAGTAACTGATTGCTACAAATGAGCGAGAGAACACAACATATGCATGTCCGGACGAAGATTAACTGTTAAAAACTTCACATTCCAATACTGAACATCCATAAATAGTACTAGATTGCACTCAAGATCTGAAAGGTAAAGTTACATGTGTGCAGTAGTGCACCAATCCTGTATCATTCTTTACATTAAGAGAGGGCATAAAGACAATTTTTACTTTGGAATTATGCATATCTAAACTTTGCACTTTCAGGAAGATCACTGAATTGGGCTCCTGCACACCTATACTTTTCTTCAAGAGCCTATTCTAGTTTCTTGTCAATTGGCTTTGACAAATAAATCAAACAAATGGAATTAGATTTCATAGCCATACTCACAGTTGACTGTATTTTCCCTTGAAGCAATATTCATCATCACAAAACAAAGTATATTTGTCTTTTGACAATACAACTTGCTGCCCCAATGAAGAATTCACATGATTTCAGGCAACAAACTGCCCTCCCTCCCCAATTAACTGAGAGGTAAGTCAAAGGAAATGACAGAAATAATTCTCAGCACTGCGGGAACATACAGATAGAATACAACATGAGAGAAAGACTTTTTTAAAAACCAATTAAATGCCTTTGAAATTTCACATATTGCACTGTCACTGTCACTTCTATAATACTAGGAGCAAACCTGCTACTACATGCAGACAATGGGAGAGGGACTGTACATCAGTGGGAAAGCACATTCTTCTGGGATAACGTTGTGGGTTCAAAAATTGATAGTATTCTCAAGCCCTGCAGGTCTATTTAACATATTTGCTATGGAACTGTCTTTCCAAAGGGAGGAGGGAATCCCAAATTAGGACTTGCCAGCACTAAGGTTATATGTTAATTTGAGACATGCCCAGAATCCCACCAGTAAAAACCAGTACACTTAGAATTGGTTTGTTGCACCAATAGCTAAAGAGAGGTTTTATTCTAATAGAATAAGATACACAGGTACCAGGATAGTGTAACTGAAAGACAGATGTGCTTGGATGGAAATGGAAACAGCTACAGAATTTAGTGGGGGGGGGGACATTTCCTGAGAGTTCCTACATGTATATTCTAAGGTGCAGAAATCACAGCTAAATCAAAAATACTGGATCCACCTAATTTCTATGGCTGCTCTCACTGCTGTCCTACGGAACATTAAAAATGGCTACTTCCATTTCAACTGAGAGGCTTATACTGTCATAGGATCCTTCTTTCTGGTGTTTTCTCTTGGGCAACTGGAATGGTTAGGTTAGTATGGAGAGTTCAGTGAATATTTAGTCAATTTTAACTGCCTGTTTTATTCTATAGACAAGAAATAAGGGGGTACCCCCCCCCAAGTCAAAAGCTCTAACGGTGTGTCAGATAATGTAATTGATTTCTCTTTTTTATTACATTTCCACTATGAATTGATACAAATTACTCTTCATTAGGGATGAAACAATAGTGACTAAAGAACATCATTCCCAAGATCCTGAACCCTCCTATTAAAAGTCTTGCTGAAAGGTATGTTGAAAAGTCATTGGTAAGTAACCAATCCAATTCTTCAGATATTAGCAATCTATTCTACTCAATATTCTCTTTGATGATCTTGTGGATCAAAATAAGATCTCACAGCAACCATCAGTCAACGGGATTTAGGCTAGCAGCGCAGGCGATTCCTGCCAAACAAAACACTTGCTCTGATGAACAATGGGCTGAGGAAGCCTCATGGCACAATCTGGCTCTCAAACTTGTTGCTCAACATGACTGTGCTGTTCCAACCTCTTCAGAGCACTAACAGCTTCAGTCTCAGGCTGAAAAACTTCCCTGTTAAAAGTCTTTGTTTTCTTTCTTTGTCTCAGTGAGCAAGAGCTAGCTGAAGACCCAACCTGATTGCCTAGAGGCAAGATCAGATTACTACACATAGGAAGCCCCATCCCCTCAGGAACATTTTCAACTTGACCTGCCTGCCTGCGAGGAGGAGCTTTCATATGACAAGGACTGACCCTGCCATGAACAGGAGAATAAGGGTTTATTAATGCAATCTGCAGAAAGACACAGAGGAGGAATTATACAAAAAGAGAGACAAAAATCATACCTAGGAGCGAAGTCTCCTTCGCAAATGCAGCCGCAATAGCTGGGTCCAGAGCTGGTTGGCCATCACCAGAGGGAAGGTCTGGGCGCGTGTAATCCCTGCTTTTATCATTATTGTACTTTACATTCAAGTTGACCAATTTGGAAAAATCAATCCGTAAGGTACAACAGGCATTATAAATATTCTGTCCATCTAAAGCCTGGAAAAATAGAAAATATTAAGACTATACAAGATAACTTACAATTGAAGATTTGAAAATTTAGCACATATATGTATGTTCACCAAGATCAAGCTAAAAATGTCTGAAAAATAATTCCACATACTATACTTTTGCAAATTTTGCCCCCATATTATAGGTTATACATTCTCTTGAAATGAAAGTGAAACAAAAACCTCTGCTTTACATTGCTAGTATACAATTCCCAGCAAAACTTCAGCAGCCCTTACCTTAGCTGCATTGGCATAATGCATAATACTACTACATTGTTTTCTAGAATTCAGGCTTAATGTACCTCCCTAACTTATCAATTCCTACTCTCCCAAGTAATAAGGTGTTTTTGTCAAATATTGAGAAGTCAGCCTTCCCCAAGAACTATACTGAGATTCATATTCCAAGCAGGATCTCTAAAGATTTTATGCAATATAAACTGAAGCTTTTGTTAAAAACTGGGCTCCAAGTTGGAATCACAAAATCACCATTGTACCATATACAGCAGCGTTTCCCAAACACCCTTAAATAAACCTCTCATATTTTTACTGTTTCCTTCTACTTGATACAAGGTTACTCAGGAAAATGCAGGGCTGAGACAACTCTTTCTGATCACCTACATGCTGCTTGCATTTACTGTTCTTTTGTTTCTGAAAAGGAAATTTCCAGGATTTTGGAACTCCTTGTTCAACTCTACAAGAAAGGCAGTATATAGATACAGTACTAAATAAGTAATACAGAATCCTAAAAACATTAAAAAGTTCACCAAATTTGGAAGATGTCTCAAGTCAAAAGATTAATTAGCAATACATGCCAGCAAAATTAATTTTCAAATATGTTCAACATGGTTACATGCTAATACTAGTTGATGCAAGAATCAGGGCATAAATGTTTGGGATCCTATGTCACAATTATGGAGGCCAAAATTGGTATTTCTTCCTCAAATCTAAGCTAAAGCAGTAATAAGCAGTAACTGAACCTGAACATGGCTAACTATAGACAGGCCCATTCCTGCTCCCCAAATGAGATGGAATAGGATGCAAATACAGGTCATTCTATGCAGGTAAATGCAACACAAAATACAAATGGTTACTTGGAGCTTTAAGGATAGAAACTGAAGTATCTTTTCAAGCTCATGCTGAAAACTTTCAATATCATGTATATGTAAATATGAAAAGAATAACAAGCCTTGGAAACAGGCTCAAATATAGGCAGAAACATCAAATCTAAGTGTAAAGCTGTTGAATTAGCATTCTTTTTTCCTACTAAACATAGCAAGTGAACATGAAAGTTACTTTCCTAGTTTTAAAAAACAAACAAACTTGAGCTCAAGTGGCTCTAAATGAGCATTCACAAAGACATCTCACAGCATGCATGCACATAATTAGCATCTCTTCAGTGATGTAAACATTTGCCATCTGTTTTGAGACCTCAAGGAAACCAATCCACCCTATGGAATACAGTCTCTGTTGACACTATGAATAACTCTAGTGATAATGCTTCTAGGGCCCTGTCTCACACCTTTTCTCAAATGTCCTTCTCATCTCTCCATATTCAGTAGTATTTTATTCTGTTATCACTACATTCAAGGAACACCAAGTGCTGACGTTATATGGACAGCAGGTGTGCTAAAAAGATGAAAAACCACTGTCCTCTTAACAAATTAAAATAGAGATCAGAGCTTGATTTGATAAAGAGATGTCTATATGTAAACATATACTCAAACTAGCAACAATATTGGTATGTGTACAAGCTTGACAAAAAAAAACTCTGAAGACTACTAATCAATCTTTCCCCCTTCAGAATTAATTGGTAAAAAGTAGTGAAGCAAAATTTAGTTGATTAAGCCAACTTTTAATTGCTTAAAACTTCTAATTAAGGAAGTGCTCACAATTAATTGGGAAGATCTATTTTTATTTAAACACGCACGCACGCACGCACACACACAAAAGAATGGGTAATAAGGGCCATTTCAGAAGTATTCCCTATTTCATATGCAGGAAGGAAAGCTCTTTTAGAATTGCATGTAGATGCTGCACAATGATGTCAGTATTCTCTTTACTTTGTCCCTGTCATCACACGAACCTGATGTGACCCCACATCAACTCAGTGCCCTCCCAACTCTCCAGCCACAAAATTGCTGTCCTTGTTCCCTCAACAGTGGTGGCAGAAGAGATAGGCAGCTCAGTGAATATATTCCTGTTATTTTTAAAGACAGTTTTTAGAACATGAACAATACAAGCCACTAAGGAAGATCCAAAGGCAAACAATGATATTGTTGTGTATCCCTTTGCAAATTCCATTAACAAAAATTAGATACATTTCTGCTGTAATAATGAGATGCCTACAATTATCAATTTGACAACAGAACTATATACAATATCATAAGAATGAAATAAAAGTTAAAATTTGTATTACAAACAGTGCAAGGTAGAGTAGTGCCCATGCTGAATGGGCTGGATGAATATTCTGACACTCCATTTGGGGCTAAAAGTTTTTACACCCAATTAAGCTAGCTGCCTGTAACTAGTGCTGGATCAGGACCAACGAAAGTATGCTTGCAGTGCAACCTTGGTATCCACTGGGGTGCTATTCCAGAGCCCCCCACGGATTCTAGAGTCATCTGTTTAAATGCCCTTATGTATTATATGGTCCTCATGCTGAAAAGTTTGGAGACCCCTGATTTTCCAGAAGACAGCAGTGCACAACTAAAATATAAAAATAAATATAATAAACTCAGATATAGGAGCAGAATAATACTTGAATCCCCTATGTTGTTGGTGAGAGTGGTGGTGGTGAAGATGGGCAAAATTTATCACCACCACAGATTGGTAAGGGCCCATATTCTAAAATTATGATCTGTCACTCTGATGAGAAAAACCAAGTGCCACAGACAGGAAAAAGAGGTTGCCAATGAAATTCTGTTTTATGATCTCTGCCTAAAATCATCAGTGTTTCAGCACCCACACATACCTTAGTTTTGGACATACACAATTCTCTGCATGCTTGTTCAGAATACAGCCCCACTGAGTCCGGCAAGGTATATACTGAATTGCAGTGAATTATCTCACAGTGACAAAGTAAGACTTTTCAACAGACTCTGGGGCAGGTTTTCATACAGCAGGCCAAACAGCATTCATGATGCCTGCTGATGGCTGAAAGTGAAGTCATTAAGCAGGTGATAACCAGAAATAAGGACTGTATTCTCATGTAGGAATTCATTAGCTGCAAGTGACAGAAGAGAAAATATGCAAATCTTGACCATATTTTCAAGATATGGGAGTGCTCAATTATCACGTGGGCCACCCTTTCAGAAGCACCACTTCTGCTGAGGCATCACTTTGCAGCTCAGCAGTTGGGAGATGCTCTGTGAAGTGATGCTTCTGCAGAAGCGTCACTGTTAAAAGAGCAGCACACAGAGAGCCCGATTATCATGTGGGCTGGATGAAGAGCTTCCAGGGCTGTATACGGCCCCTGCGCCTTATGTTTGACATCCCTGGACTAGGAAGAATAACTGTATTTAGAGGAGGGCACTTCTGAACAAGCATTTAGGATTGTGCTATTAGAATGGCAATAGGAACATCTATCTTCACAGAAGACAAAATCCAAAACTTTCTGCCTGTCATTAACTTGAAAGCATCATACTGACACACCATCACATAAAAGCAAAGACAGAAGCATGTATTCAGCCTCACACGCACAAAAGCTCTAACCAAACTCACAAGCCTCTCACTCATAGTCACAAACAGAATACTGCCTTTCCCCACTCAATTTCTTTAGCAGTTTCACGCTTCCTTACAGCCTGGTGAGCGACATCTTGTTTAGAAAAGAAAGGCCGCCTAGAAGTGTCAAATTAGGTACTGAGCATCAATTTCACTTGCTGAAAATGCATTGATTCACAAACCTTACAACTTGATAAGCAGACAATTGATTTTTGATTGGATGTATGAAATTCAGTTTTTTAATCTAGACTGTTTTTAGAGGTGATGTAATTTTTAAGCAAACTAAAGAAAGAAAAGAATTTATTAAATATTGATGTTTTAGAAATCAATTTTTATTTACCCTAAGAGCATGCATAGGACTGTTCGTTTTTAAATTATCTAGGACTTCCTTGTTTTTGCAAAGGCAGGAGTTTAATTTGATAATTTCACATGCCTATACAATCAGTTACAACAGGCAAGGCAGAAACAATCATGAGCCAAATACAAAAGTAAAGAAAATCATTTGATGGCACAGAATCTACTTTTGCAACCTGAATAGCAAGTCTCAAAATTGTAGGTACTTTATAGCCTTGTCATCAACATCACTATTTTCATCAGATTCTTTAGGAAAATGCTCTCTTCTAGGTGCTTGATTTTCTTAAATTGCTCTTTAAACTTCCTTATTGAGCCTTCACAATTTTTCTGAAGGCCACATTCTGATTCCTTATAAAGAATACCATCTGAAAAGTAATTTCAACATTAACCTTTACAGTAAAAAGCAGTGACAAAATTCATTTAGCCTCTTTCCTGGCATTATGAGGTTTTTAAACTGACCCCTTCGTTTTGCTGAATATTTTATGCCCTAACATTACATCATGAAATATCGTGTTTTTAAATGTTCTTATAGTGTATTTAAATACTTTAAGTTGTATATTCCAATTTTCCCTTTTTAGGTTTTCCAATCAATACAAAGTGACATGGATAAACACAGAGAGATTGAAAATGACTGTTTCAAATAAGTAAATTTAGAATATTGTGCGAGCCCATTTTCTAATGAGGTTGCATTTACCACACCATTGCCCAAGATGTGTCTGCACAACAGTTTCAGGGGACCTCCAAGAAAAAGAAAATGCCTCCAGAAAAAAATTCCGACATTCTTGAAACAAAACTGGTGAAAATGTGGAAAAGATTAAGGTGGGGTGGGTTTTGTTTTGTTTTTTGCAGTGCTGTCCAGAGTGCTGATGTTTAGATCCTTACATAAATCATATTTAGAAGCTGATCTCACACAAGAATATCGCCCCCCCCCCCCCGCCCAAGGTCTAGCTCTTGCAAGATCCTGCAGGGCATGGCTTCATGGAGACCTCCTTGATTTGTGAATGTCCTGTACAAAAAAAGCTCATATTTTACATTGAGCTGCCTGCTGCAATAGGCACTTCATCTGCTTTGCAACCTTAGGACAGAAACATCACCTATCACTACCTTGTTGTAAACATTCTTCTGTAAGACAAACCTAGAAATAACCCCCTTACCTTGAAAAAACTTATACACTGCTGAAAGCATACATTTTCAATATAATAACAAATGACGCCTCCTCAAGGTGCATATACTGAGAGGTGCTTATTTCTCACTTTGCAAATTTTGACTCCTATTTGTCAATTAGGTACTTTTGTGCAAAAGTATTTTCTATAGCTGATTACAGGTATTTACCTATTGTTGAAGGGCTTCAATCAAAGTGGATTACAAAATCTAGTTCTTTACCATAAAAGCATGCCAAAGTTTAATTTTTATTTTACAAATGGGGGTGGGGATACACTGCAGACAATTCCCATGCCTCAGCTTTCCTAAAAACAGTGATCTTTTCCCTCCTGGTGTATAAAATGGGTTGACCCTAACACTCTGAAAAAAAGTACAGGAAAAAAAAATGTCATCTCTCCACTTTCTACAGAAAAATTCAGAAAAAAAGTTTTTTAAGCCCACTTCTGGAAATTGGTGTGTTTATGCGCCACTGAAAAAAAACCAGAAATAAGAAATATAATTTCTTGTTTTAAGCTTGATGGAAATTATCTTGCCCCCTGTAATGCTGGTGTTATGCCAGGTTTCAATATTACTTAAGTACCAAGTACCTGTATGTCTTGGTTGAAATGCTGTCTCCTAAAAAATTCATTTCCATACTGCCACGCACCTAAAAAAGTCACCTTTAACTGCATAACCCAGTAAACTCATGCGGAAGTCACTGCTATCTTAAAGAAACCTTATCATTGAACTCACACAGTAACTATGGAGTAAATTAACTAGAGCATCCTACTGGTTAACAACCATTTTCTATCCACAAAGTAAAGGCAACCTATATCTTGTGTGGGAATTGCATTCCAGAGTCAGCACTTAAACCTAAAATTGCATCTATTCAAAACAGCCTTGAAAATTCCTGACATCTGGAAAATGTGTACTGTCCTTTCACACACAGACAGGAACTGAGACAGAACAGGAGCTTCATTCTGTTATCTCAAACACCTGTACTATTTAAACTGCTGGTTTAGTATTTTTGGTTTTCTAACCATGTGAAGCTGAATTCACGCACATATATTGTGTATAAGACTGTACTTAATTTGAAATTGTATTGTGATTTCCAGAGAATCAATGTTGTTAATAGACTGACCACCCACAATCTTTAAACTCATCCTTTAAACTCATACTTGGAACAATAATATTCCTAGAACTGTTAACTGTTGCGAAATTTAAAATAAAGTGGAGTCTATTTAACATCTAGTGCCACCTTCAGACCACCACTCAGCAGCATAATCAGTGACATAATTTTATCCTAAAGTCAGGTGAATCCTACATTTCATTATTTACATTTTCAAATTGTAGTAAACTCTCAAATGAAACTTATAACAATGTTCTTGCTATAGTCAATTTTAAACTTGCTAGAAACATGATATAAATTATTCCTATTCACACAAAGTTAAGAAGAAAAGATTCCAACAACAAAGAGAAAATAGAAATTATTTTGGTCCTAGGTAGTTCTTTGGCTAGGCAGGGATCAAACTGTAGATTTTGGAAGAAGTATTTCCCCACCAAGAGAAGACTATTAATTTACCATCTCTGGAGTTGCTTATTTTGAATCTCATCACAATTTGGCAAAATATGAAACAAATAGTCTGTATTGGTAAATAAAAGCTAACTAATCAATACTTACTAGCTTTGCTTGTTGGGCATTTACAGGATCACCATACTGTAGTAGTGCTTGAAACTGGTTATTCTTTGTGAATGTGATGATTTTCAAAACTGCACCAAATTTGGAGAATATCTGTTTAAAAGAATCAAACATTCATAGTTATGCAACTTTGCACTCACAGCAAACAGTTGTATTAAGGAGGTTCATATCAACTAATCTGTCAGACAGAAGCACAATTTTTGACATACTATTATACCTCACCAAACTATACTCAATGGAAATGATTTCTCCAAATAAAAATTACAAGTTTTATCTGTCCCTCACCATTTAGCATATAAATACAGTCAAAAGAGGTTTTTCAGAAGTGGCCACCAAAGACCTCTGAAATTGGCAGTGCTCATTTCCAAATCTTCCCAGCTTGCTCATTCTATCAAACAGGTTAATGACAGGCACGACAACTAGAATTGCTCAGTATTTTTGTCCATGAACATTTCTGAGGCAAGAAGTATGCGTCTGAGGGTCTAAAGAACACACACTTCAAACTCCTGTCTTTTTTTTTGGCACTATTCATGTTCCATATCTGTTACTGTGCTGGCAATTTTCCTCCCTTAATTTCTCTCCTTCACAAATGATTCAACCAATCGAAACAATGTAATCAACATTATGTTTACCCTATATAATCATATATAAATCTAAAAATTTATGTCTAAAAATCGATTCTGAAAACAATGATCAATTTAGACACATGTCAATATGGTCCAAACGTTTCCCACAGCAGCTTGCGGGGAGCTGGGCTAAGAAGTAGAAAGTAGGGGAGTAGGAAAAACACAGCAATTTTACTTACCATTAATTGTTCTCAGACACCAACAGACAGCAAGAAAAAAAACAGCTACCATTTTCCTTCTTCTCCAAACAGGCAGAGGGGTGAAGGTGCATGAGATGCTGCTATGGAAGTGCTGTACTGTATTCCTCACAAAGCCTACAACTCCCATAAGCACCTTCATCTCTCTTCCTTCCTGTTTGGAGATTAGCTCCATTACTGTGATGCATCAGAAGAAAATGAAATGGCTTCGTTATTTTGGTTGGCTTTCCATTGCTGCCTCAGAATAATTATTGGTAAGGCATTTTAAAAGAATTTAATAACCTCCATAAGTTTTACCTTCAACTTAGCCAACTGTCATGATTTTTGGCTTAAAGCTTGTTCATGACTTTTCCATGAGCTCCACTTATACATTAGTATAAATGGCATAGCCTCCCAGTCATTACCACCACCACACATCTAGCTGATTGATCAGGTTCATATTTGATTAGTCAGCAATACTGTAGCATCAGACCGTTTACTAGAACTATCAAGAAATGAGCATGATAATGTGAAAGAGCAACATACAGCCAACCAGATTTGGTTACATGGTGATTTCACATGGCCACACATCAACTTTTCCCCCCTTCACCCTCAATTTAGCTCTAGTTTTGCATTCCCTGCTTTTATTCTACAGTCGTAGCTGCTGATGCCAGAAAGTGGAAAAATGACATGAGTGCATATTCAAGCAAACATCTTACCAAGAGCAATCTAGCATGAAAACAATCTAGGAATGAAAACAAAAAACATACTCTGACGCGCATACAAACCAAAACTTCCTGCTTTCCCATGGTGTCAGCTTCAACATCACTATTTAGGAAGAAAGAAGTAGTGGAGGACATGTTCCTCTCCCAAATATCTCTGCCCCCCCTCCTGATTTATCCCCTGATGTGATTTAGTGGCACACTGTTCACAGAACTTGACCCTGCCAGTTCAACTCACTAGAAGCTTTGATTCCCTCCCAGTTCTAGAGAGCAAAAACAAACCTCATCCTGGAAATGTAATGAGAAAGACTGAATTCAATGCTAAGGCATGAAGGTTTCAAATCTCAGTCCCACTGTTCAATTTCAGAGGTTCAGGTGTAACTTGTGCTCACAATTTATTAGAAGTCATTTCTAGATTAGAGCCTGGGTCCACATGGAAATTACTGCGTTTACAGTATGTTGGGAGAGGAAGAGAAGCAACAAGCAGGCAAGCAGCTTCTCAGCTCATGTCAATAACATGCACACAGTTGCCAACAGCACGATGCCTCGATGGGCATTCTAGACAGGGAAGTATCACAAGCCAGAGGGTGATTTAGGGCAAGATCCAGGTTGCAGTTTGACCACCTCTATTTTAAATCTAAAAAAGGTAAAGGTTTCCCCACGACCTAATGGTCTAGTCGTGACCGACTGTAGGGGGCAGTGCTCATCTCCGTTTCAAAGCCTGTGAGCCGGCGTTTTTGTCCGATCATGGTGGCCAGCATTATTCTACGCCGTAGCGCACGGAACGCCGTTACCTTCCCACCAAAGTGGTCCCTATTTATCTACTTGCATTTTAGGTGCTTTCGAACTGCTAGGTTGGCAGGAGCTGGGACAAGCAACGGGAGCTCACTCCGTCACGCAGTCTCGAACTCCCAACCTTGCGGTTGAAAGCCCAGTGACAGCGGATTAACTCGCTGCGCCACCACGTCCCCTATTTTAAATCTATCTTCAATATTAATATGCATTGCTGTTATTTTCCCTGATGTGAGGAATGTATCATTTCAAGTATTAAATCCATCATATTCTCAGCAAATTCTGTCTCCCTGTTTCCTACAATAATTCCTGCTGCTGCTGCACATAGCCCGTTCCATGGCTGTGTGGCAGGGGCGAGGCCTTTGAACATTCGGTGATGACATCACATGTCATCACTGACTTCCAGGTAGCCAAGTTATGCAGCCACACACCTTAGGGTAACAGTGCCCATAACCTCCTTTCAACTTTGGGCAAAGGTGAGGGTTAACATGGAGCTGCTGACAAAAAACAGTCACCATATGTCTAGTTCTCCTCCCTTCTGTAAAATCTAGAACTTACCTTTTGTTGCAGTGTTTTGCATTCCCTCTTCCATGCTACAGCCTTAGCTGCTGATGCCAGAAAGTGGAGAAATGACATGAAGTTGTTTTACTTAGATGAGGGGTGTCAAACATAAGGCCCTTCAGAAGCAATTTCTCTGGCCCCCATTATAATTGGGCTCTCTCATATCTTGAAGTTATGAACAAGAGTTGCACATTTTTTTTCTTCTGTCATTTGCTGCTAATGAGAACGAAGTGCTTATTTGTGGCCATCATCTGCTTAATAACATCAATTCCTACTTAATGATTTCACTTCTGGTCCTCAGCAGGCCCCCTGAATGATATTCAGCCCACTATATGAAATGAGTTTGACACCGTTGTACTAGACTTTACTCAAAAGAGTGGGTAAAGAGAGACATAATGTAGCTCCATGCTCACCATCATGCCTGGTTTGGTTCTCTGTTTAAAAGTAACAGGGTAGAAGGTATGGACTGATAGTTGAGCTGCTGGTACTGCCTGAAACTAAGCAGGAGAATCTGTGGTCTATTTTTGGATGGGAGACAGAATGCCAGGCTGTGTCAAGCTGCAGTACCTGTTGTGGCAGAAGGAGTCACTGGAAAACTGATTAGCCAGTGCAGGAATGTTGTGAGACCAGGCGGAAAAAGAACGGTGTCCAACCTTGAGGACCTGTCCAGGCTGGACTTATGATCACCTGCTGAAGCTGGATGTCACATGGCCAAAAGAGAGAACCACACTGTGAAGGTTACATCTGGGACAAAGGATTCAGTGAATCGCAGAATACTCTATATTTGTAAAAAGCCCATTGAAAAATGGTGGTTTAGACTAGCCTGCCCATGTAAGCCACCTTGGGCATTTGCTTTGGCATGGGAAATAAATAATTATGGGGTATAAATTCTTCAAAACAAAAAAATAAAATAAAATATATCCCCACAAAGAGACTTACTTGGTGAAGAACATCAAGGGTTACAGGGTAGTACATGTTGTCAATAATTATTCTAAGAACAGGACTCTGAGCCGGAGTTACTGCACTCTCACTAACTGTGGTTCCACTTATTGGAGTATTTGTTGTTTGTACTGCAGTTACCGCCTGTAGAACTGCTTGAGCTCGCTACATAAAGAGAAGAAAAAACCACAAAACTTTCAAAACTAAACAAAGGATAGTTAAGATTTGAAGATTAATATATTCAGTTGTTGCCCCCAAACCATCTTAAAAAAAGGTTAGTGTCAAAATAGAAAAAATAGCAAAGTAGAAATTTCCCCTTGTAATAGTAACAAACAAAAACTTCACATCACTTACCTACATTTTACTGGATCTAGAATGCAATTATTTAGACCAGCAGTCTTCAAACTGCAGGACCACTGTGTTAAGAAAATGCTGTCCTCAAATGGGGTGGAGTTTTCTGTTCTGAGCTGCAGACTCTTATCTTTCAAGTTGATTTTCTCAAACTCGCAATGGGCAGCAGCCTCCACCCAGAAACTGAGGCAGAGTCCGCTGGGGTGACGGGGAGCAGAAACTGCTACCTGGCATGTGTTTGTGAGAAGATTGGTTTGAAAATTCAGAAAGTGAGGTGCAGAATGGAAAGCTCTGCACTATGCTGGGACGGCATTTTCTTAATGCCAAAAACTGGAAGTGAGTTTTCGGCCCTCAGAATACCTTCCGATTATGTTCAGAGGGAAACAGGTGGGCTTCCCAGGGTGGAGAAGCAACCATGGATTCTCAAATCCACGGATGTCAAACCCACAGATAATGCATGCCCACCTGTACAGTCATTATCTGGAGTTTGGTTCCCCAACCCACTGTTGATGCAGATCAGTCAGGAAGTCAATTGGAGATGCTGTTTTCAGCTTGCTCTGAGAGGTGGCCCTTTCTCTTCGCCCCCACATGCTCAGGATTGGAATGCACAAGTGATTAATCACTTCGGCATTCCATTCTTCAGCAATCGGGGGGGGGGGGTAAAAGGAGGGGGTCTTTTTTGCCTCTGAGTGAGCTGAAAATAGCAGTTCTAACAGCCTGAGTTCCTGATTGATCTCCTAGAAAAGCAATTTTTAGAATGGGGATTGTACAGGACATTTTTCCCCTTCTCCAGGGATCAGCAAGGTCCTTCCTATCTGCAATGGCCATCAGTGTTGAGTCTAAACCATAGATTAAAAAAATGAGCATATAAAAAGGCTAGACCTGTACACAAACCAGTGTAAAGAAATATAAAAAAATATAAATTACATCATTAATTACTTTTAACTAGGTCTATTTACCGAAATACCCCTGGTTGTCATAAATACATGTTGGTACAAAACTGTGGCATTGACATTTTTAAGATTGAGTGAGAACAAAGATATGCTGTGACCTTTCACTGAAATCAATGGAACAAACACAAAGAGGTTATATTCAATATCTTTAAAATACTATTTCATTAACGACTTTTTACCAATGCTTACTAAAGCCATCTAGATAACAAGAACAGATTTATTTATTTGTATTTTAAGTCAAGAGGAGTACAATTTTCTGTGTTGTAAAGGAAAAGCTACACTTAGTAATATGTACATCACTCTGAGCCCTTCAAAAGGGCGGTATAAAAATGTGAAAAATTATCCAACGTTTACAGTTGGCCCTCCTTATCCACAGGCTCAGCATCAGCAGATTTCAACATCTGCAGATGCCAAGCCCACAGCTAGAGGGCCTCAGAGACTTACTGGACCTGACTAGAAGTCACAGTCATGTCTGAGAGTCTTCTGAGGTGCAGGGAGGTTGCACATGGCCTACCCACCCCTCAGAAGGCCTCCCAGAGGCTTCTTCAAGGCACTTCCAGTTTGCTGGCATGCCCCCCTCCCGACTTCAGTGTCTGCTGAATCCTGCATCAGTGGGGGGTCTTGGAATGGAATGCGGGGTCCTGTGGGATACCAAGAGCCCACTGTACTTAAAAGCAAATCAACAGAACCTCCTTCCATAAATATGCTTAGGCCTTCTTGTTTTCATTTTTACATCTAAAATGCTAACCCTCTTAAAACTGTTCATTATAAGAAGCCAAGTTTAATACATCAGGAGTAGGAATTACTTTTTCATCTAATAGTCTACAAAGAGTATATTGCAATATACAGATACTACGTCATTATGTTTTCTCTCTCAGATTTTACGACCAGATATTGCTAGATTATTAAATGGAGTCCTCCAGGAAGAGGATACCAAACACATACTAATTAGCGTAGTTTCTTAAAATATCACAAGTAGTTGCAAAGGTGGGCCAACAGCCATACTAGTCGTAGTGCTAACCACATAAGGACAGCGTTCAATTAACATAGGGCAAGATTCATTACTTTCTATTCAAACGGTTACATCAATATCATGGGATAATTAACTTTTGCTCCACAACTTCTTTTAGCTTTAAAATTCCTGGCCTTCATAAATAGGAGAAAGGTCATCATAACAGGATTTTAAGGGAACACAATCCAGCCAACAGCTTCTATTTTCTCCCTCTTAAGCAAAATTATTTTGAAGCCCCATAAATTTACCATCTCATTCAATTGGTACGGATGCTAAAAAATTCAATACCAAGCAATTTTTTATTCCTGTAGTAAACCATCCCATCACTTTTTAGACCAGTTAAGATTTCAAATGTCACGCTAGTCTCTAGACAAGGTTTAACCAAGATAAGACCAGAACAGAAAGAGTTGTAAAAAATGTTGCTCGTTATAGCACTGTTAGTATGATCAAGGAAGGAACATAAGAAACGAACATGAAGATATTACCATTTGACATAGCATGGGTCAGTGCTGCTATAACATTCCTCATAGCAAACAGGCACATCAAATACTTAAAAAGATCTTTAAAGTTAGAACCTGCAGGAGCAGTAGTTTCCCTGTTTGAGTAAGAATACTGTCTTGATCTGAAAGAATAGGTTCCATACGTCTTCAAGATCAAATAACTATATTCTCTATTATTTCCCAGAGTGAATATGAATATATTTTTCAGTGACTGCATTATGGGAAGAGTAGATCAAATAAGCTGAGGTTACCAGTGCTATGAAATGTAAATGGATTATTTAAAACATACTGGAAATAAAACTGTGCATTACACATAAGCAAACAGCAAGTTCCTTTTATATGCAAACTTGAGCTCTTTAACAAAAAAAATTATTAATGCCTTAAATTTTTTAATCAGATTTGCACCAAACACTATAAGAAATATATCTTTGGTATGTGACTATACAATAAACCCATGCCTCCCATAAAATGCTATGGAAACAAAGCCAGCTGCACTAGTGTTTACACCGAAGTAATCAATGTACCATTAACTACGGTATATAAAATAAAGGCATTACCTGATTCAATGTATTATCAGTCTTTAATTCTTTATGATTTGAGTACTGGATATAAATTGGTTGGTTACGAAGGTGAGGTGTGACAGCAGAATAATAACTGACCATGGTGATGGCAGCTTCTTCTGTTGCTAATTCCAAAAAAGCCTGAAATCAAAGTATTAGAAAGGGTTTTGGAGTATTTACAACATATAGCATTTTATATATACCAACAGCAAACCCGCATGCTTGAGTGGAAGGAAAACACACTGTTCCTCCCCTCACAGTAAGGTGGTGGTTTCTACATATAATACTTGAAGGAATTCCTAGGGAGGCAAGAGGCAAATTCCTAGGGAGGCAAAAGGCAAATTTTACACATTTGTAAAAGGCCCCCCACCCCAATACACACAAATATTCTCCTTTCTGAAACTCTCACCCCAAACAGAACTACAAGGCTCTTTTTCTAGGCTGGATGAAACCCTGGGCAAGAATACGCCGTTTAGTGTGCCGGATTGTATTGCAGGAAAATGTTCAGAAAGCTTTGGGATGTGCCAATAGTCCACATAAATGCCAAAAGTTCTCCCAAGAAAAAAATAACTGCCACAGCTCCTGTTTGTGCGTTCAGTCCCAGCATGCCCATTTGTATTAAACTAGGAGAGTTTCTGAGAGACTGAGTTGGAAAAGCAACAGTTAAGGTTGACAGTTTGCGCCTACCTATGGACCTAGTCTAAGGAAAGACAGAGAAGGAAAATCAATTTTCAGGCAGAAAAGTATTCTCACATAGCCACTTGTTCCCAAGTCTCAGCTTTTTATTAAGTTGTCTAGGCTCGCCATAGCTTTCCTCCCAAGAAGTAAACGTATTTTAATTTCATGGCTGCAGTCACCATCTGCGGTGATCTTGGGGCCCAGGAAAGTAAAGTCTGTCACTGCTTCCATTTCTTCCCCTTCTATTTGCCAGGAAGTGATGGGAGTGGTGGCCATGATCTTAGTTTTTTTGATGTTGAGCTTCGAACCAATTTTTGCACTTTCCTCTTTCACCCTCATCAGAAGGTTCTTGAGGTCTTCCTCACTTTCTGCCGTTAGAGTGGTATCGTCTGCATATCTGAGGTTGTTGATATTTCTCCCAGCAATCTTGATTCCAGCTTGTGAATCATCTAGCCCAGCCTTTTTCATGATGTACTCTGCATATAAGTTAAATAAGCAGGGTGACAGTATACAGCCTTGTCGTACTCCTTTCCCAATTTTAAACCAGTCGGTTGTTTCATGTCCAGTTCTAACTGTTGCTTCCTGGCCCGCATACAGGTTTCTCAGAAGACAGATAAGGTGGTCTGGTACTCCCATCTCTTCAAGAACTTGCCACAGTCTGTTGTGATCCACACAATCAAAGGCTTTGGCATAGTAAATGAAGCAGAAGTAGATGTTTTTTCTGGAACTCTCTTGCTTTCCCCATGATCCAGTGAATGTTGGCAATTTGATCTCTAGTTCCTCTGTCTGTTTGGAAACCAGCTTGTACATCTGGTAGTTCTCGATTCACATACTGCTGAAGCCTAGCTTGTAGGATTTTGAGCATGACCTTGCTAGCATGTGAAATGAGTGCAATGGTGCGGTAGTTTGAACAATCTTTGGCATTGCCCTTCTTTGGGATTGGAATGTAAACTGATCTTTTCCAGTCTTGTGGCCACTGTTGGGCTTTCCAAATTTGCTGGACTATGCAATGCCTATGACTATGCAATGCAATTACAATTGCATTGCAATGACTATGCAATGCCAGCCATGCCTACTTAGCTGGGAGTAAACCTACTCGATTCAATCTGGGTAGGATTCTGCTGTAAATGCAGGTTCGCACCACCTCCCGCCCCCCAACATAAGCTGTCTTTTTACATAGTTCATTTTTTCATTAATTCAATGTTCAATAATTCATATTTCAATATTCATAATAATTTCAACACTGAAGTTGTAGTTCAATAATTTCATTTCACACAAACACCTATCCTGAAGTTATTTTTGAATTGTTGGATATACAACACTAAATGTCCTATTCCACCCCAGACATACAGGTAGAAGGCAAAGTGGTATGTGTGTTATTGTTCAATGCACTAATATAGGAGCATGGATCTGGAAGTATATCACTTTGCCATAGATTCATATTAACATTTATGTTAAAAGACCTGGGATCTCTGGACTTGGTTATCATGAGTTAGATTTGAAAGTAGACATTTCTAGTCTGTAAGAAAATAATTATACAAAATCCTATTTATAAAATTAAAGCTTACTTTGGCTGAAAATTCTTTGACCAGTGAAAGATTATTCTAGCTATTTTAGCAGAAGAAATTTGTAATGAACAAGTCAAAGATTTTTTTCTGTCATATACTCATCATAGATATACTTGACAAAAAGAACACAAAACAGAACTATTCTCGAACGTGGTGATTCTCAAACTGTGTAGCTCTGGCATCCTCTTTTAGAATTACAATCTGTCCGGGACCCACCAGAAGCAACATCATTAACCTGTAAGTGATGTCACAGCTGGAAGTGACACAATTAAGGAGGAAGTACCATTGTTGTAATTCCAACGCAGCAAGCTGCTTTCCTGATAATGCAGCTTATAATAAGTTGGGTTCTTTCTCAGCCACTTTCCAGTAGCAAAATGAAAGAAAAAGGCCTATTTACAACCATGATACAAGCAAAATAATATGAATGTTCTGCTCAGCCCTTCACTTTTAAGATGACAGGCAGAGTTGGCAGCAGTCAGGCAATGGCAACCCACTGCAGGCCTTCCTTAGTAGCACTAGCTCTTTAAAACCACCACCACCACCACGCTCACACTGCCAGCAGAAAGGAGCATTTCAAACTTGTCCTGAAACACACGCAGAGACAGTTGCACACAGTGACACAGGCACATGCAGCCTTGGGGAGTATCTTCTGGTAGAAAATAAAGTTTGGAGCTAGATAAATGTTGCTTGGTAGTCCTTTCTTCCCACAGCATCTGTAGCTCCATTATGCAAATCAGATCATTACATTCCTTTACTGCCATATCCTCCCTGCCCCCAACTTGATCAGGTAAGTGAACACACAATGGCACCCATCACAGGATCTTGCAAGCAATATTGAACAGATAGTTTTTTAGATTGTGAGCCCTTTAGGGACAGGGAGCCATTTAACTTTAATGTAATTATTTACCTGTAAACCGCTTTGTGAACTCTGTGTTGAAAAGCGGTATATAAATACTAGTGATTGATTGATTGATTGTGATTTCATTTCTAAGAGGCTAAAATAAGGAATTCCCAAACTCCTACAAGGTAAGTAATGTGAATTCACAGTAAGTAATGTGACTTCGCTATCTGCGAATTTGCTTAGCTGCAAGGGGCAGAATTGCTACTTTTTGCTACCTTGTTATCTGCGCCTCTTTTCTCATTATCCATTACACAGAGACATTCCAAAGGCTGCAGGGCCAAGTTTAAGAAATCCATGCTGGTTGCAGGTGCCATTCTGAAGATCTCTGCAGCCTCTGGAAAGTCTCCGCAGCATTTAGAGATCTTTTGGAACTTCCTGTTGCACTCTACTGGCTTCATGAGGGTCCCTTGCTGGATTCTTCCGAAGGCAGATAAGGTACCTCTTGCAACTAATTCCACTGATCCCATAGGAACAATGGCTCATTATTTACAAATTTGCTAACTGTAAGGGAACCTAACCCTAGCAGATAATGAAGACTGACTGTATGTGTGGGAGAGGGGCTGTGGGAGCTATACAGTCCCCAGGATCTCACTGCTGCCAGGAGGCAAAGAGAGTTCTCCAGGAGTATGAGGAGACAGACAGGTGCCTCTGCAGTGCTTTCCAAGCCTCCAAAATAGTTTTTTTTTTAAAAAAAAAAGAGCAAAAACCACTTTCTGCTTTTGATTGAAACTAGTAGTGGTTTCAATTTATTTTTATTTTTTTTACTATTTTGGAGGCTTCGGGAGCTCTCTAGAGGCTTCTATGGGGCTCCCCACATACCCCAAGGGCAGCACTCCCTCAAGTACGTAGAAACGCCCTGGGGATCGCATTGCTGCCTTCCACCACCCCCAGTCCTCAAAAGGGCAGGGACAAGTGCTTCCCTGGCTGGTAGGTCATGACCCACCAGTTTGGGAACTATATATATTGTATATATACAATATATAAGCGGGGGACTAGCTGGGGGGTCCTCAGCCAGAACAGCATATGCATTCTTTAATTTTGAAGTGCTCACACACAAATAAATTATATGTTTACAATGCAGATTTTTGGCAAGGGTGTGCTGAAATACTTATGTTTAAGTAATCAAAGTTTGCCTCCCTGGACAGGGGACTGGGAACAGAAAACTTCCAGAGATTCCAAGCAGGTCTGAGAGCAGGCTATATGTGATGCAGGTGAACTGCGTTCCAGGGGCTATTTGTTGCTGGTCCTGTTCAGGCAGGATCCTAACCAAGAGGGAGCAAGACAGAATGATTCCAGGTGCTCGGAGAAACACCCCCTACACTTTGCAAATACAAACTCCAAGCATCTTCTTGTTCGGCTGAGCAACTCGGTGGTGCCCAGCTCAGTGGTCCAAGCAGGACACAAGAAAGCAGCAACATTTCCCCAGTTTTTCTAAGAACTATCACCAAGTTTTGCAGGCTGCGTCAGCTCTGGGTCCCTCCATGGCATCGCAGCTCCACATTAGTGTGTGTGTGTGGGGGGGGAAGGGCTCTCACCTGCTTCCATGGGCCAGCCAGTCCCACAGAGAGAAGGAGGAAGGCAGCGGTATCCTCTGCCACGAGCAGCAGCTGCGGCTGATCCAAGTGGTCAACTGAAGGAAGGAGGGGGGCCAAAGAAGAGAATGGAGCCTGCTGGGACACGCTCAATTTTTAATGTAGGTGGCACACAATGCAATGGTATTGGCTCCCCTCACTTTGAGAAGCGCTGCATTAAGCTTTGCAAATGGCTATTCCAGTTTCCAAGATGGCATCAACCAGCTCATTTGCCAGCTTCCAAGGTGTCTGCACTCAGATTTCTGCAATCCACATGTCATTGGATTGCAACTCACCAAGTAGAAAGCAAAATGTAAGAAAATGCTGAGCTATTCAACAAATATTGAATTTTTAAAAGGATGGAAACCAGTTGGCAACTGAAGGGTCAATGTCTAAACCAGTTTAGCAAGTTAAGGAATCAATCCATCAAAGCTTAATAAGCTTCAGGGAAAATCAGGATTCACACGGAAACAGCATTATCTGACTGTTGGACCACTTCCTCGTATATACACACAGAAAGCTGTGAATTATTGTTCTATTCAGTGGTTCGTTTTTCCTAAGAGTTCTCACAAGGAGGAAAAAAAATCAGCTGCTAAAGTGTCAGATAATGCAAAGATACTATTTAAGTTCCTTCTTCCCCAAGTGGTGTTTACAATCCTACACCATCCTCTGCAAATGCAACTAGGCTTCTCTTATATGGACAATGTAACATTAATCAGACCCTTAATGATAGGCAAACTCTACTGGGCTCTTTAAGGAAGTTAAACAAAAACGTGGTTTGAACAAAACCAAAACTCACTCATTTCTCTTCAAAATAAATAAATAAAAAATTTCAGGGCAGACCAAATTTGGAATTGGGGCCAAGATACACCTCTTTACTGGAATAATTCCCTCCTTTCCCAAAATTATCCTCTGGCGGGGTGACAACAGCAGAACCTACATGCTTAAAAGTCTGAACACTCCTTTTTGTGTGTATTTGTGTTTGGGTGTGTGTGCACGTGCACGCTCACGCGCACACACACACGCACACACACACACACACACACACACACACACACACACACACACACAC